>PVJH01023685.1:0-34449 GCA_004026705.1 Nesogale talazaci | reverse complement strand
CCCAGCCCGTGGGCCGCAGTCCCGCACTCAACCACTATACCACCAGGGCTCAGTCGATCAGTTTTTTAAAATTTAGTTTTAATATAATTAAAAAAATTAAATTATTTGAATCCCACCACTGTTCATATCTGTAATATGACTTGCTGACCATCATGGGAGATTTGGATGCTTCTGCTACTTGAAAAATTTGTTACAAAACAGGTCTGGGTTGGGGGGTGGGGAGGGAGGGGAAAAATGAGGAACTGATACCAAGGACTCAAGTAGAAAGCAAATGTTTTGAGAGTGATGATGGCAACAAATGTACAAATGTGTTTGACACAATGGATATATGTATGGATTGTGATAAGAGTTGTAAGAGCCCCCAATAAAATGATTAAAAGTTAAGAAAAACAGATCTGGGATTCATATTTACTTCAAATTGTTCTTTTTTACACCCTTTACACCCATATCTTTAGTTACTAAGATTATGATGTTCAGTACTCTGGCTCCAGGTATTGATTCCTCTCCTCCCCACCCCCCACCCCCCAGACCCCACACTCAACCAGCTAACTTTGGCAATATATCATTGTTTGTCTTTTCCAGAAGATATCCAACAAATCTTAAAACTAAGGTCAAATTTGAGAGTTCTGTGGTGAATGAGGTGTGTGAGTGCAGTGGGTTAAGGGTTGGGCAGCTTTTGGTTCAAACCCATGAACTATGGGAGAACGGAGGCTGTCCACTCCAATGAAGATCTGCTCTGTGGGAAATCCAATATAGGGTCACTGTGAGTCAGTCTTCTTGCTAGCAGTGGGTTTGGTTTTTATTTTTTGTTTTGCGGTGAAACAATTATATATTAGAGGAAAACAATGTTTTAAAAGACTGTGAGGGGCGCTGAGCCCCGGTGGTGTAGTGGTTATGCGCGGGACTGCGGCCCACTGCGATGGAGCAAAGGCTGGGCCTCCTACTCCCACCACCTGAGGGCAGTGATGCCTTAAAAAAAAAAAGACTGTGAGAGTAATCCTATGTCTGTTTCCTTGAGAGTGTTACAATAACTTAAGAGATTCACCATAGCATTGTGGACTCTGGAGCCAACTGCCAGGATCAGATGTGACTTTTGAGAAAATCATCAAACTCTTCAGGTCCTCATTTATCTAATTTATAGTGCTAAAATGACCAATCAGTTCACATTCTCTAGAGGAACAGACTTTTTGTTTTGTTTGGGGGGGGGGGGCATCGCTGCCCTCTGATGGTCGTGGGAGCTGCTCCTGAGAGCCACTGCTGAATTTGAACCGCCAAGCCTGCAGGCCGCAGTCCCATACTCAACCACTTATACCACCGGGGCTCAGCCCGAGGAACAGACTTAATAGGGTTATTCATCTTGATAGTTAGATTTTTATATCAACTTGCACTTTTATAGGGCTGGAATCCAACCGGTGGATCAGATTACAGCCTGATAATGCCTCCTGGGAGGTGTGGCATTTTTATAAGAGACATGCTGCCCCTTCTTTCTCTGCCCCTTCACCTTCCTGCTTGCTGTGTGACTCTGTGTCTGTCTCCAGGGCTGCACAGCCCCCTGTGGCTCCTCCAACCCTGGGAGCTGCCAGCCCCCTGTGCTGTATCCGATGACCTTGAGCTCTCTCAATTCTGCACTCACGGGCCTGGGATCTTCCAGCTTCCCATTTCACCTGTCTGTGAAATGCAGCAGGTGAGTCTCAAGAGGGCCCTGACTATTACTGGACCATTGGAGTTGAGTTGGATTGGATTCAGATGCCTCTTGATAAAAAGTTCTTCCTTAGCGATAGGTAAATACCACTGGTTTTGTTTCTCTAGAGAGCATAGCAGCTGTAGATAGTCTCCCATAACAGCTTTCTATTGAGAGAGATTTCTTTTGAGAATTTGGCACATTTGATTGGAGACTGGCAATTACGAAATCTGTTGGTCAGACCAGGAGGCTGGAAACACAGGCAAGATTTTCATGCCACAATCCTGGAACAGAGCTCTTTTTCCTGGAAACCTTGATTTAAAAAAAAAAAAAAGTTTTATTAGTATTTCATCCACATCTCATACAATTCGATAATTCAGTCATACAAAGAAGAGTTGTACATTTGTCACCATATTCCACTCTAGAACATTTTCTTCCTCCCCATAGTCATTGTTATTCATGTGATTATTATTATTTTTTCCTAATTGTGGCAAAATATACACAACAGACCATTGTCCAGCTATACAATTTCTACTTGTGTAATTCAGTGTCACTGATTATACTCTTCATGTTGAACAGCCATTATTGATCTCCTTTCCAAATTATTCTACCCCTATTGACATAAACTCAATATTCCCTATACAACAAGTCTCTTCCCTTCACCCATGATAACTACTGCTCAGTACTACTACTACTGTTTTCTTTCTTTACTTCCTTCTTGTGTTTTTTCCTCATGGTTTTCTTGATACAGTAATCACATATCATAAACTTCCATGATTAAATTGCTTTTATAATGCGTTGGTATGTACATAATTATAATCAGTTTTAGTGCTGCCCCCATCCCACATTCATCTTTCCCCAACCCCACTTATCCTCCCTATCTCTCCTCTACCCACTTCCACCTCCCCCATAAACCATTCCCTCAATTATTATCTCTCTGCATCTACTCCCATGCTTCACAAACTGGGTAATCCAACAGAAACAATAAAAAACAAACAAAATAAAGTGGTAAGAACCCAATAGTAATCATAGAAAGATCACAATATGAATAGTAAGAAAGAAAAGACTGCCATCAATATTTAAAAAGCCAGGGAAGGCGGGGCTGAGCCCCGGTGGCGTAGTGGTTGTGCACGGAACTGCAGCCCACTGGGATGGAGGTTCAATTCCAGCTCCACAGGGGCAAAGGCTGGGTCTCCTACTCCCACCACTCGGGCAGTGAGGCCCTAAAAAAAAAAAAACACCTCACAAAAAGCCAGGGAAGGAATCTTTGTCATGGGACAAGCAAGAAATACTTGAGCCTAGAACACATTCAGATTGGGTCAAGAAGGAGGTCAACTGACGAAGTATCAAGTTTGATCCAGCATAATTAATAATTACAGTGAAGGGCTGAGCCCCGGTGGCGTAGTGGTTGTGCGCGGGACTGCGGCCCACTGGGACGGAGGTTCAATTCCAGCAGTGGGGCTGGGCCTCCTACTCCCACCACCGGAGAGCAGTGATGCCCAAAAAACTAAAAAAAAAAATAATAATAATAATAATAATTACAGTGAAGTCTATCTGAGAGTAAAGCTGTTCAACACCCTTGCCTGTGGCTAGGGGGAATCTGCCAGTGGCTTCATCTGACTAGATACTCTGCAGATGGGCTTGGGGTTCCCACTGCCCTCCATATAGCCTTCTACAAATTGGGTGTTCTCAATTTAAGCTCTGGTTCTTTTCCCTTTGTCATATTTGAGTTTTATTATTGTCGTCTTAGAATCACACAGACTGGTCTGCTTCTTCCATGTGAACTTAGTTGACTCCTGATTAGATGACTACTTGTTTTAATACAAACCTATAAGACCCCAGACATTATTCTGATGGGTAGCCGGACACCACCTGCTTTCTTCACCACACTGTGCTGTAGTACCCTTATCTTTGGTGACCATTTCATGAAGGTGAGTAGGGAGCGGGACCATGTTAGCAGAACCAACTGTTCTTGGATTGGGGCGAGAGTTAAGTGGGGACCCAGAATTCACCTGCATGTCGCTGAGATATGCAAGGCTCAAGTTTACTTTGGTGGTCATATTATGATAAAATCAAAACTCCATAAGACCAACTACACCACCAACAGCAACAAACTAACCAACAAAACAAAGGACAGAAAAACAAAAACCCAAAGAACTAAAAGGAAAAAAAAGTATCAGTCACGCCCATGATGTATATGACAATTGTATTTGTATTAGTCTGGATAGGCTCGAGGAACAAATAAATAGACATGCATATGGATATAAGGAAATGGTTTATATACAAAAGGAATGGAACACCGAGAAAGCATCCCAACCCAGTCCAGTTCAAAGTCATAAGTCCGATATTAGCCCATATTCCTGATACCAGTCTATAATGTCTCCTTCCAATTCACGAAGCCACAGGTCAGTGGGTGCAGAATCCCAGCCCTGGCAGGGTCTCCTCATGACTCCTCGCTTCTAGGGCTCAGGGTCCATCAACAGCATCCAATGGTGGCAGAAGCAACTCATCGCTGGCAGGGGTCCTCATGTGGCCTCTCCAGCTTCAGAGGTCTGGCTCTATCAGGGCAAAGCTGTGTGGCTTCTTCTCTGGCTCCTCAGATGCTGCCATCTTGTCTTGTCTGTGAGTCATCATCTCTGAGACTGACTCCCAACAATTGGGGAAGATGGCTTCTCATCTTCACGAGGGAAATATCACAAGATTTCCCAGATGTATCAGGAGAAAGTCATGCTCACATGGAAGTCTCATTGGCTACTCAATGGCTATCTCCAGATTAATAGGCTAGACTCCACCCCTATGTTTCAATCATAAAATTAACATAAGCAATGACTGCCACAGCATTCATAACATCAACAGTTTTTCCAGTGACACATTACTTCAGACATTGTCTGTATGGAGAGGCTTATAGGAGTACAGTTCCACGTTGAGCCAAAATCCATGAGTTGTTGCCCCGCACACTTTGATCTCCCAATCAGTAGAACTCTGTTGTTTACCCTGAGCATGGGGATTGGTGCCAGGGGGAAACATCCTGGATCAATTCTTACAAGTGCAGATCCCTGGCCATCAGATCAAACCCTGCCATATCAATGCAAGAAAGGTATAGAGGTACTAGATAAATGGTAATTCCCTTTCCATTGGACACCCACCAAGCCAGCTTTCCACCCCAACCAATGTCAATGACTGCCACGTCCACAGTGCTGGGGCAGGGCCACCCTTTGCCTCCTCTCCCATCAGAGGACGCCACTCCTCAATCCCAAGATATAGGCAGCTTTGAGGCAGGGCTTAGTTCATTCGGTGGGGTCTCTATGTTGAGTCTTTCTGGTGTAGCCCCTGGGGGATGTCATGCTGCCTGTAAGGTCAGTGCCCTGGTGACCTTGGTGCTTAGTCCATGGCATGGTTCACCAAGGTTTGGGTAGAAACCTACTTGTAGTGTCTACCCAGGAACATAAGATCTGGTGCATCGTCCCCCTAGACTTCATACAATCATTGTTTAGTATCCCTTCCTGATGGGAGGGTGCTTCTCCCCATTCACCTACCACACTCACCAACAGAAACATAATGTTTCCTCCAAAATGTAGATGCTCCTCTCCCTTGGCCTTAACATGATTTTTCAGCCAGGGTTTCCTTCCATTCCTGTGAAAGGCCCATTGATTTCATCACATCCTTGTCTCATTGTTGTCTAACCTCAAGTATATGGTCTTCTCCCGTATTCCCCCTCATGAAGGAGTGGCCCCAGCCAATGTGAGGTCTCCTTCTTCTAGGTGATTCTTGTGAAGTGTGCATAAGGGTGGTGATGTATGGTTCATGGCAGGTACAGAATCTTCTACACTTTTGTTCTGGAATCGGTCCCTAAGATTTGTTTAGTTGTTTTCTTCTTTTTTTAATCTATTTTATTTCTTTTCTTCTTATAGTAGTAGGCTTATACAATATTTGCCATTTTGTGATTGGCTCACATCACTCAGCACAATAGTTTCCAGGTCTTTCTATGTTCTATGGTATTTCATGTCTTCAATGCTGGTTTTTAGGTGTGCATCGTATTCCATGGCATGTATGTACCATAGTTTCTTTCTCCATTCTCCCATTTTTGAGCATTTGGGCTACTTTCACTTTCTTATCATTGTGAACTGTGCTGCCGTGAACATGGGAGAGCGTACATCCACTCATATTGTGTCTCTTATTTACTTTTTTCTATTTTTAAATCATTTTATTGGGGACTTATCCAACTCTTTGATTGTTTGTTTTTTGGGCATCACTGCTCTCCGGTGGTGGGAGTAGGAGGCCCAGCCCCACTGCTGGAATTGAACCTCCGTCCCAGTGGGCCGCAGTCCCGCACACAACCACTACGCCACTGGGGCTCAGCCCTTATCCAACTCTTCTCATGATCGATACATACATCAAACGTATTCAGTCCACATTTGCACATTTGTTGCCATCGTCATTCTAGAAACACACTCCTTCCACTTAAGCCCCTCGTATCAGCTTCCCATATTTCCCCTCTCTCCCTACTCCCCTCCCCCATAAACCTTTAATAATGTACAAATTACCATTATTTTGTCATATTGCCCACTGTCCGATGTTTCCCTTTACTCACTTCCCTGTTGTCCGTGCTCCAGAGAGGAGGTTAAATGTAGATCCCTGCAGTTGGTTCCCCCTTTCTTTCTTTTTTATAAATCATTTTATTGGGGGCTCGTACAACACCTATCACAATTAATATGTACATCAATTGTATGCAGAGTACATTTGTGCATTTGTTGCCACCATCATTCTGGAAACATCTTCCTTCTACCTAGGCCCCCAGTACCAGCTCCCCATGTTTCCCCTCCCTCCTCCTCCTCCTCCTCCATGAACCCTTATGTGTCTCTAATTTCTTTAGGGTACATGTCTAATAGTATTTCTGAACCACATGAGCTTTCAGTTCCCAATTGCTTTATGTGTCACCATATCACTTTCCACAGGTGGTTGTATGTATTTACAAGTCCACCAACAGTATATATGAGTTTCAGGCTCCCCACATCCTTTCCAATATTTGTTGTTTTGTGTGTGTGTGTGTGTGTGTGTGTGTGTGTGTGTGTGTGTGTGTGTGCTTGTGCTTGCACGCGCACGCGTGTGCTACCTTTTTGGTTGTAAAATGGTATCTCATTGTGGTTTTAATTTGCATCTCCCTGGTGGTTAGTGGTTATATTTTTAAGTGTTTGTTAGCGATTTGTAGGTCATTTTGGGATGAACTGTTCAAGTCATCTTCTGATTTCTTAATTGGGTCATTTGTTATTTTCTTACTGATCTATTGTAGCGTTCTGTGTATTTTGATAATTATCTCTTTGTCCAATATGTTGTTGGTAACAATTTATGTTGTTGTTGGTAACGATTTTTTGTCAATCTGCGGTCTCTCTGCTTTACTCTCCTGGTGAAGCCTTTTGATGTGCATAAGTGATGTGATTTCAGCATGTCCCAATCATCTATCTTGTCTTCTGCAGGGGGTGTTCCCTCAATTAGGAAGCCCTGCAATATGGCCCTTAAGTTTGTACCATCTTTCTCCTTGGTCTTTAATTCAACTTGAGTTTGTTTTTGGTGCATGGGGAGAGGTATGGGTCTTGTTTCATTCTTCTGCATTTAGAGATCTGGTTTGCCCAGCACCAGTTTTTCAAGAAGCTGTCCTTGGCCCATTGGGTATTTCTGGGTTCTTTGTCTAAGATTACATGTCTGTAGGCTGATGTTTTTATGTCTGGGTTTTCTGTTCTCATCTACCGGTCTATGCATCTCTCATGGTGCCAGTACCAGGCTGTTTTGAGTACTGTAGCTATGTAGTAGATTTTTAGGCCAGGTAGGGGTAGGCCTCCTACTTGATTCTTCTTTAGTTCTTACTCTTGCTGATTGGCTCAGCTCCACCCACCTAAATTATCAAGGGTTATATCTATTACTAACAGTGAGCTGATTATACATGATAATCACTTAAACAATACACCCTTATCGTATCATCTTGAATAGCATTTGACCAAACAGGAGGGCACCAGAGACTAACTGAATTGACACATAAAATACACCATCACAGATAATGATACTGTACTTGGCTTCCCACAGCATACTTCAGGGCCAATACCTACAGGCTGATGTATTAGAATCGTTTCAGGTACATTGTGGGTGCTCCGTGAATGTCAGCAATTCATGTCATTCCTAGTCCCCTGTCGTTTGCCTGAGCCTTTGAAATCTAAAGCCTATTACAGAGTGGCTCAAGTATGCACACGGAGAGAATATTATCCCATATGAGTGGAAGTGATCTTTGGGGAATTCCCCGTGAAAATGGAAAGACACACTGACCCAAAAGGAACCCTGCGAGTGAGGCTGCGAACCCCCAGGTGCGTGGTAGAAACTCCCAGGTCATTTGCAGAGTCGAGTGAGGCTGTCCGCGCCCAGACACATCCCCAGTCTTGGCCACCCCAGGGAGCAGCTCCGCGCTGCCTTCCTGCATGGCTCTGAAAGGAAACGCACTGCCATGGAGTAGTTGCTGACTCAGAGGGAGTGACCTTGTAGGAGAGACTTCAGCTGCTCATGGGGCTTTCTAAAACTGGGACTCTTCACAGCGACTCCTCCCTTCCCCTCAGAGCAGCCGATGGTTTCCTACTGTTGACCTCACCATTAGCAGGCTAAGGAATAACCCACTACGCCAGTGCCTCTCAACCTTCCTAGTGCCGCGGCCCTTTCATCAGTTCCTCATGTCATGGTGACCCCGCCCCCGCCCCCCAACTAGATCATTATTTTCGTTGCTACTTCATAACTGTCACTTTGCTACTGTTATGAGTTGGGCGAGCCCGGTGAAAGGGTCATTTGACCCCCAGGTGGAGAACCACTGCATTACATTGCCAGGAGTTGGAATGTTGGTCGCTGTGAGTTGGAACCCTTTTGATGGCGGTGGGTTTGGTTTTCATAAGCTGTGGAGCAATTTAAGGGGTGAGCCTAGGCAACTTTGAGATGTGAGCCTACCCATTGAGATCAGAGGCCTCAGCTGCGAGTTCTCTCCCTGGCCGGGTTCTCATTGGCTTATCCACGGAAGTCGTCCTCCCCTCTCTGAGAACACAGGTGTTACTGTGGACACCTCTGTTGCTAGCATTTCAATTACTGCCTTGAGTGAATCCATAAGTGCAATGCTTAGATGATAATTGAGTTAGTTCAACAATGTATAGGTCCTCGGTCCTTCAACGTTTAACTGGTCATTGGTGCTGTAGAGGAGAAGGACCCCGGACCCACGTTTGAGTCCAACTCGATTTGCGTCCATCAGAGCCGTTTATTAAACCAGGACAAAAAAATGTTCCAGGGAGGGAGCCATCAGCTTGCACCAGGTACAAGGAATAAGGGATACACTGAATCTCAGTCAGGGAGCAGCTAAGAGGCTACTGCAGGAGGAGTTCCATTTAGGAAACCACGATTGGTTTTTCATTAATACATCACATTCAAAGGTGGGATGAGCAAAGTGGGATCTAATTCCTGTCTGTTGGTCATTTACTAGTTACCACCTCGGCGTGCCCCAGGGGTGTATTGGGTTACTAACTGCAAGGTGAGGAGTTTGAAACCACCAGCCACTTCTCAGGAGAAAGAAGCAGTTTTCTACTCTTGTAAGGAGTTACAGTCTCAGACACCAAGAGGGGCATTCAGGGCGAGTCGGATTCATATTGATGGCAGTGAGCTTTACCACCTCGTGAACCCTGTTTACTTGCTGCTTAGTGACCCGTAAGGCCTTACAGGGAGTGACACAGAACAGCCACAGGACCTTTGCCAGGCATTCAGTTCTGGATCTGCAGTGCTTACATAAGGCTACTTGGAGACAACCTGACAACATTTGTTCCTGGCTGAGTTACAAAGAAAACATTTCTTGGGAAACCAGGCAATAGGCAGAACTGCCCTGTCGAGTTCAGTTTTCTGGTTCTGCAGGTTTCCTGGCCAATGTGGATTCTAGCCCTGGATCTCCATATAGCTGCCCTTCCCCAGGCTGTGCACCTCATCAAGTTGTGGAGACCCTAGGAGCTCTGGTAACACTGTGGACAAGCCTTGGGCTGGTCACTACAAAGTTGATGTTTCAAACCTACTCGCTGGTCCAAGGGAGGAAAAAGGAGGCTGTCTGCTGAGAGATGATTTGGCTCAAGACCTCTTCAGAGTGGGAACAGTGATATCAGAAAGGCGGGGGAGAGGAAGGGAGAAAGGGTGAGCCAATTGCAATGATAGACACTTAATAACCATACACCTGCCTACAGGGGGAAGAGCAACAGAAAACTTGGGGGAAGGGAGACAGTGATCGGTGTGAGAGGTGAAAAATAAGAACAATATATAATCTATCATTAGGGGGGTTTGGAGGTGGGGGAGGGTGGGTGGGCAGGGAAGAGCTGATACCAAGGACTCCATAGAAAGTGAATATTTAGAAAAGAAGGAGGGCAACATATGTACAAACATGCCTGATTCAACTGATATATGGATTGTGATAAGAGTTGTACAAGCCACCCAATAAAATGATTTTTTTTTTTTTAAAATGACGTCCTTGTGCCTGTAAAGGGGGGTTCTTGTCGAAGTACTGGAGGGGTTTGGGCAGTCAGAGTGGAATTTTTTTTTTCTCTTGATCTGTTCAGGGCAGTGAAGGGGTAAGTGGTTTGTTCTGGATTCCTGATTTGTATCTCTTATCCGCTTCAAGATTCAGAGTCTTGAAAACCTGATATAGGGTCCAGATGAGTGATAATGAGCAGGGGGCCAGGGTGGGGCTTGGTCTTTGTTTTTTTTTTGGGGGGGGGTGGCGGTCAGGAGAAAGAGCCTTTTATTGGCTGAAGGACTACTTGAGGGGGATGAAACGGGACGAGTGGGTGGCTCCGATGCCAGGCCGGCCGTGCTTGACAGGCTTGTAAGTGATGGAGAACTCGCCCAGGTAGTGGCCGATCATCTCGGGCTTGATCTCCACCTGGTTGAAGGTCTTCCCGTTGTACACTCCCACCATCTCCTGGAGAATGATCGTGTCTCGGAGGTATACGTCTTTACCGCCTCTGGCTTCTACATAGGTGGGGCCTCCTTCTTGGCTTTGCGCAGCCGTTTCAGGAGGGAGTGCTGCTTCCGCCGCAGGCCGCGATTCAGGCATCGCCGCTGCCGAGCGCTGTACAGCCGCATCAGCTGCTCGTAGGACTTGTCCAGCAGCTGGTCCAGATTCACGCCACGAAAGGTGAACTTCCGGAAGGTCCGCTTCTTCTTCTGCTCCACCTCCGCCATCTCGTTGGTGCTCTGGGAAAGGGTCTTTGCTTTTGATATCATGTATTAACTCGTTGTTCTTCGGGTTCATGATTTCAACCATATCAAACCAACTTCACTGTCATTGAGTTGATATGGACTCTTAGCAACCTTATAAGGCAGTATACAACTGTCCTTGTGAGTTTCTGAGCTGCTTATGGGAGAAAAAGCCCTATCTTCTTCTGCTGGAGTGGCTGGTGGTTTTGAACTGCTGACCTTACTGTTACCAATCCCACACGGTGCCACGGTGTCACCCAGGCGCCTTCAGGGTCTTTAGAATGTAGAAAATGGAGTGACCCCTTTTCAGTGAGCTCTTAGAAGACAAGAGTTATTACTAGTGTTCTTTTCTCTCCCCTGTAGTGTTTTGGACATTAAAAGAAAAGAATTCAACAGCCACTGAATCGATTCTGGTAGGATAGGGCAGACTGTGCCCTGTTTGCTTCCAAGATTAACTCGTTATAGGAATACCACGCCTCATCCTGCACCAGAGGACCCGCTGGTTAGCAGCCCCAGTGCAGAAGCCACGATGCCACCAGCACACCCAGGATGATGATAAGTGCCCATTTTATTTAGTTTGAATCTTGTTTTGCATATGATTTAGGTAGGAAGCTAAAAACACTTCACATAACCCCACCCTCCACTCCCCACCCCTGCACTTTTGGGGAAAAGGAACCTTAGCCCTCTTATTAAGTTGAAATTCCCAACCTAATTAGATTTTGCATCATTTGGATTCAAAGATTTACTAAGCATAAAGACAGCACATTTAAAGACAGGACTGGATATGGCCGAAAATGCCACTAGTGGATGCAGTCTCTTTTATGTGTGCAGAACAGATCTTTGTGTAATTGATAAGTGCAGTATGTGGACCATAATGTCTTATCTGTACAGTCTATGTATATATCTATTTTTCTGATAAAAAGAAAAAAAACAATGTCTGTGTGATGACTAGGCAGTAGTTTCTCTTCTAGCTCTGAAGTTCTTTCCCTCTACAGTAGACCAGAAACATACAGACAGACAGACAAAACCCAAACTCAAAGGTAACTGTTGCAAATTTTTACTTAAAGATTAATTGACATTTTCAACTAATTATTAGTGATAAATGGTGGTCACTTGTTAAGAACTTGAGCTTCTTCAAGTACAAATTTCATAATACAGTGCTTCTCTGACTTCACCAGGTGCAAGCATCAGCTAGGTCTTTTGGTTAAATGTAGATTTTGACTCAATTCATCCATCTTGCCTGGAATCTAACCATCAATCCTCCCAACTGGTGTTGAGCTCCCTCAGAGGCCCTCAAATCTGCGGCACAATTAAATCACCAGTACTCATTGCTGTTGGTTGTGCTTGAGTTGGCCCCAGGGCAAACCGTGGGAAGCCGGTCCATGAAAACCCTGCTTTCGGAACAAGAGCAGCTGGGCTACTTGGTACGATTTCCAAAGAAAGGAGACCTAACAGAAAGTGCCAATTATAGGACGATACGATGAATAATGCAAGCAAGTTAATGTTAGCTGAAAATCACCTAGCAGTGCTTGCAACAGTACATCAACGGGAACCGGCCCGAGCTTCAGGCTGGATTCAGAAGGGGGCATGGACCTAGGTATTTATCACTGCTGCTATCAGATAAATCTTGGCTGAAAACAGAATGCCAAAAGGATATTTACTTGTGTTTCATTGACTACACAAAGGCATTTGACTGTGTGGACCATGGCAACTCCAGGTGGTCTTGAGAAGAAGGGGAATTTCAGTGCACTTGATTGTGCTCATGCAGAACCTGGCCTCGGATCAAGGGGCAGTTGTACAGACAGAACAAGGAAAACTTTCATGGTTTCAAATCAGGAAAAGTGTGGATCGAGGTGCATCTTGTCACCCTATTTATTTACTCTGTATGTTGAGCAGATAATTCCAGAAGCTGGGTGATATGAAGAAGAAAGGGGCTTCACACTTGGAAGAAGGCTTATTTACCACCTGTGATGAACAGTTGACATAACCTTGCTGGTTGAAAGTGAGGAGGACTTGAAGCATTGGCTGACTGATGAAGGTCAAAGATTACAGCTTTCAGTATGGATTCCAACTCAAGGTCAAGAAAATAAAAGTCCTCAGAAGTGGACTATCAGGTCACATCATGATAAATGAAGAAAAGAGTCAAGTTGTCAAGTATTTTATCTTGCTTGAATCCACAATCAATGCTCTTGGAAGCAATCGACAGAAGGCCACAGGATGCATTGCATTGGGTAAATCTTCTGAACAAGGCCACTTAAAGGTATTAAAAAGCACAGACAGATGCTGCTTTGAGGACTAAGGTCTGCTTGACCAAAGCTATGATATTTTGAGTTGCCTCAGATCCATGCAAAAATTGGATCTTGAATAAGAAAACGGAAGAAGAATGAACACATATCGAAAGTACAGTGGACTGCCAAAAGAACCAAGCCAAATCTGTCTTAGAAGTGGAGCCAGGCAGTGTTGTCCATTAGAGTCACTGTGAGTTGGAAATGACACCTAACAAAGCAGTGGTTTAAATGACACCCCCATCCCCCTGCCAAACCCAGATTTGCAGTGCTGGACCCTGGGCCCTGGGCAGGAGACAGGAAGGTGAGTCAGAGGACATGGCTCTGGGTGGGGACATGGTTCAGGCCTTGTCAGCTGGGTAGGCAGGTAGAACAGCAGACAGGGCTGGGCGCACTCCACTCCCTGCAGCTCACTCCCTCTCCAACAGCTGCTGCCTCTGCAGCTCCTTCATCCCCTGCTCACAAGACCAGTGGTGGCAGAGGCAGGGGGGGGGGGATGGGGGGCGCCGGCGGGTGCGCTTCACCAGTGCCAACGAGGCTGACTGGAAGTGGACTCCCATCCAGTGTCCAAATCACAGAATCTCCAATTTCCCAGAAAATAGTTTAGATTTGCAGCTACACAAACCCTTAGCAAGTTCAGTTCCATCATCCGCAATCACCTGAGAGCACTGACGCACGATTGCTGCCTACGGTCCACCGGCAGAGATGGCTGTGTCTCCTGGGTTCCCGGATCCTAGGCTTCGCCTCAGGTGGATCTTACTGTGGGGGCCAAGGCCGTGAACACTGCAGGGTCTAAAGACTCAGAATCCTTTGCATGAGCGCTCATCTGTGTGGCAGCCCCTTGTTCCACTGTGTTTTCCATGATAGGCCTCTGTCTCCCATGCAGCCCAGGTTTTGAAAGAATCCCTCTGGCTATCTCCAGATTGACAGGCTAGACGCCACCCCTACCTGCACTCTTAATCAAATTGGCACCAGAGTACATGGCTGCCACAATTGATATCCAGTAGGCAGACGTAAATCCAATGAAGCAGGGTGACAGGAAAACTAATTTTAACCCAGTGCCGTAGACATCGCCGCATAGTTATCATTGGCCAGTGTGGAAGAGGCTGCCTTGTAATTAGGACAGATGTTGCTAGAGGTATGCAACCAGGCCAGACTAAGTAGAGAGAGCATTTTTGAAGAGAGAGGGTGATTAAATGGCTCCTCTCCTTTAAAACTATGATTAGATTCTTCTCTCTCTTTTTTAACACCTTTGTTCTTCGTTAGTGATCACAGAAGCTGGTGTATGCTTCTTTTGTAATGTAGTCCTGTGCCTAGCAACATAGTTAAGCAATGTCCAACCATATCTGTAACGACATCCACATCTGTGGCCCTAGAAGGTTCAAGAAACCTACTATGATCGGGTCGTATTGACGCTGTAGGTCAGTGTAGCACTGTGCATGTGGGTTTCCGAGGCTGTAATTTTTTACAACAGTGGTTTTGAAAGGTAAATTTGAGGTTAGCAGCCTAACTTGTAACCACTGTGCCACACTTGTTCATCACTTATTGGCTATCTCAAAATGACCATAGTAAAAACTCTACTGTCTTACCATTTTGCACATTGTGACACACACATGGCAGTAAGGAATGCTGAGGTGAGAGCAGAATAACACTGGTTGTGATGGTTTATGTGCCCACTTGGTGGGCCATGATTCACAGTGGTTTGAGCAGTGATAGGAAAAATGTAATCGGACAGTGATATAATGATGCCGTCTACCTTCCAGTTGTGCTCTGATAATGGTCCTCTTTCATTTTCACACCATATCTATTTTTGCCTAGCGACTTTGTGTTAAGCCAGGGCAGTTTAGTGAAACAAGCCAGTGACATTCTATATGTGTGGCAAAGAGCTCTGTGTCAACAGACAATTGAATATCAAGAAGGCATGCCAGCCCAGTGCAGCTCAAGTCCCCAAGTCCTCTGCAAGCTGGGGCCTTCTTCAGACTACCGATCAGACTACGAGGCGGGCTGAGGACGCAGCATGCAGGAAGGTCACAGGATAAGGGGGGACAGAGTCTCATGGGCAGGTGCAGACAGCTCTTCCGCCATCTTTAATGTGAACCACCCCTGCTTAATCATAGAAAGTTTACCATGTCACAGAATAGGCCTCGATTTGTATGCTTGAGTGTCACCTATCTCTTAAGGGTTGTCGAGTTCTCCCTCCACTTACCTTTCTAAAACATTGTCTGAAGTCTATGTAGTCTGGCTCCCAAACCCAGCACAGCGGTGCAAGTGGAGAACAGCGAGCAGCAAAGGAAAAGCATAGATTTGGAAGGGAGACAAACACTGATCAAACCGCATCAAGTCGGCAAAATCAATGGGCGCTTCTCTTTGCAATTTAGGCATGTTCTCACAACTTCTAGATCACCTGACGTGGATTCACAGAATGTATCGTGGACCTTAAACAGAACATAATTGGATTGAGAAAACCTTTAAGGACCCAGAATAAGTTGTCATCGAATGTTAGCCTTGTCACCGTAGCTCAGTCAATATTTTAATACTCACACTTAATTCTGTTTTGACGAGATGAGATCGTACCCAACATACGAATGCAAACTGGTCTAGCTTTTGACACTGTACTCTATCACGAGTAGCTTTATGCCATAAAATCTTTTTGAATATGGGGAAAACCCTCTAACTGGGAGAGGAGGGAGTTGAGATAGGAAAGAAGAGACCAATTGTATAAATTTGAGGGAGAGAGAAGTATAGAAAAGGGAGTCTCCCCCCCCCCCCCTCCAAGGCATATCCTTTTACTCTTCTAAAAAGTCCGGGTGGGCTGCTTCATGAGAGAGAGAGGGGAATCTTTCTGCTCTGCTCTTCCTCCTCAGTTCTTCCTGTCCTCACTGGGTCATCAGAAGGCAATCTGCTTGCTGGCCGGCAGGCGGCCGTTGTTTTACTGCTGGTGGTCACTTCTCCAGCCGACTTGACCTCTTCCCTTAACTGCTTCCTTTTAAGCCACCCTGCCTATGACCTGAGTATGCTTTCTTCACTTTCACAGGTCTTGGCTATTCAAAAACATAAGGAACCAGACACCCCATTTGAAGGGATTTATTCCTAATTCTGACGGAAGTAAACATAGCCAATGTCACCGATTTTATCTTACCCCTATCCTTTCTGATCTGCCACCTCGGTGGTTCTCAACCTTCCTCACGCTGTGACCCTTTAATGTAGTCCCCATATGGTGGTGGCCCCCAACCATGACATTATTTTCATTGCCACTTCATAAGAGCAATTTTGCTACTGTTATGAATTGTCATATGAATGTCTGATATGCAGGATATATTTTCATTGTTACAAATTGAACGTGATTAAAGCAGTGATTAATCACAAGACAGTATGTAATTATATATTATGAAATATTCATTTCTAAAGACAGGTAAATTAAATTTTGTCTTGAAGCATGGTGTAGCATGGGTAACAGTCTTCATATTGGGTACTCATCTGTGGGTGTATCTGCATGTGGGCAGACCCTCCTGGAGACGCTAGAGGAGCGGTGTGGTGGGTTCCTAAGACCATCTGAAATATGTTTTCCCCTGATCTTAAATGATCCCTGTGAAAGGGCCATTCAACCCCCAAGGAATCATGACCACCTGGTGGAGAATCGCTGTGTTAACTGGAAGTCACCTTGGAATTCTATCCTCTGCTTTTATTCCCAAGAATGGAACTAACTAGTATCCTGTGCTTTCTGAGACCTTCTGTGGAGAAGAGATACCATTTTCTTCCAATAAAAAACAAACCAACTACCTGCTGCAAACTCAGGCACCCACAGCCGAGTCATCTCTTGACCCTGCTTGTAATTGGACCCCAGTGGGGTGACACATTTTCAGCGATTCCTGTGCACTTGTGCTTGCAAGTGCCAGTTGAGACCCTGGGAAAGTGTGCTTGGGCGGTTGGCAGGAGTAGACCTGGAGGTTGGGAAAGATGCTTGGGATAAAGTCCCACATTTAGAAAGTAATGTTTTTGTCCAGGATAGCGTTTAGATCAAGAGGTGATGAGTGAAGGCCTCTAGAGTTTTATCTTCGATCATCCGTATGAGGGGAAGGCGGGGTGGGGGGAGAGCTCATGTAAAATGAGATGAGGCGTCCCCTGAAAATAGAGCTAAATCCTTGAAGTCCACAATGGCAAGACTCCAAGGAGGAGAGTGGCATTACAAAGAAAACAGGCTTCTTTTCATTTAGAAAGTTTGGCTGTGATGGCAAATGGGAGATCAGGCTGTTCCTATAGGTGAGGAATCTCGTAGGTTTGAGAAACAGCCAGTGAGTGCTAGGATTAGTAGAGAAAATAGAAGATGGCTTTGGAATACCTTGTGCCAGCAAGTAACTCCCAAACCACACTCACTGCCTTTGCCTCACTGCTGACTCATAACCACCCCCTCTGTGTGTCCATGACTGTAACAGTCTAGGGGAGTGGAAAGCCCAGGTTTATCCCTTTGGAGCTGATGGTGGTATTGAACTGCTGACTGTGTGGATTGCAGTCCAACATGGGACCTCCAAGGCTCCTATACCAGAAAGTCAGTTAAGGCTTCAAAACAAAAGGATGGGAACATGTCGAGGGGACGGAGCCACTCCAACAAAGCTCCCAATGTCCAAAGCTAAAAAAATTTGAGCAGCAGACATAGATACTATAGAAGACCACAACCTAAAGTATAAAAATAGCTAACCACGAGTCCATACAGTTATTAAGTCAATGATGAGAACGACTGCATGGAGGAGGCCTCGTCTGACCGCCTCTGGCTTCAGAAGGTGGGAGGAATGCCTAGCTCCCTGCCAGCCCCAGGCCCAGGGCCTAAAGGTAGAGGTCAAACATGCACCCACCCTCCATCCTTTTACCCTCTTCTGATGCCCATCCTTCTACCGATACTCATCTCCCCTACTGGGTTCCATAAGTCAGTGCAGTGACCCCACAGAACTCAACAGATGAACTCACAGTTATGCAGGTTTATTGGGGTAGGTCACCGGTTACAGTAGGTCAGGAGCAATAAGCAGTCAGGATACAGTCATTAGTCCACAGCAGCCTTCTCAGCCAGGAGTCTCTCTCTCTCTCTCTCTCTCTCTCTCTCTCTCTCTCTCTCATCCTCAGCCGGTTGCCCATATGGTCCCTTGGCTTTGTCTTGGTGTGGCTCCTTTGTTCTGTGCCACAGTGTCCGGCACCTCTGTTCTTGATACCACTTTAAACAGAGGCTTCAAAAGTACATGCTCCTGGATGGTCCCAGCATCCTCTCCCTGCTCCTGAGAGAGCACTCTGCTACCCAGAGGAAGACCTCTGATGGAGGTCTTTGTCTTTGATCGGGTCATCCTCCAAAGGGAAGAAAGGGTGGGGACTTGATTCACATCTTTGAGTAAGGTGGAGCATGGGAAAATGGATTCCACCTTAATCCTTTCCAGTAACATAATAGAACTTCCTCCAAAATGGGATTCTAAGCATAGACATAGAAGCTAGAGTGTACAGTATCCTACAAAGGGATTATGGCTAGAACTGTCATTTTTAAGAATTGGTTACATCGCCATGGCTGAGTAAATAGATAGAAGAAACAGAACTTTCTTACAGAATCATTTCAAAGCATCTATGAATATTACACCCCTAATGGTTCTGACTGTTAAGCACTGAATGCTAACCATAGTGGCCACTCAGAGAAAGATGAGGTGATCTGTAATTTAATGATTTACAGCCTCAGGAACTCAATGTAGGGCTGCTCTGAGTCACAATTGATTCACCGGTTTGGTATTGGTTTTTATCTCCCTGTGAGTTAATTGCTGGCCACTCTTAAGGGTTGGCCTGATTTCCACTCCCCATGTACCCACCGAGTTTGTTTCCAAAGACCAGACCCTTATGGAAGATGGACGTTATGTCAAAATGGAAGTTGATCACAAAATGGGTAGTTCTACTCCATAGCAGTGTTTGGCGGTTGTTGTTATTTTCCTTGTAAAATGACATGATATTAATTAACTACACACTACTGAGAACTATGATCCAGCTAAGTTGATACCTAACGTTAGCCATCACAGCCAGAGTTATTCTTGCTTTGTACTTTAGCATTTGTTACTAGTTAATACATGAAATAATTGAGTAGATTTTTTTTTTTTTACTGTAAACGTTGGATAATGAGGTAGTCAATAAATGAGTAAGTAGGTGGACTTACTGACTCTTTCCAAAGCTGAGAGAAAGAGAAAAATAGTAGTTTCACAACAGAGAAGCCTGGAAAATACCACCTTAACCAAGTCATAAAAGTGGGATCAACAATGATGTCATGTGGATTTTATTCCCCAGAATGATGATTTAAAAAAAGGCACTTCAACTCTGTTGTATGTAACTCTCGAGAATTGCCCCGTGGAGATTTCTACCCCGTCATCACTACAGAGCAGACTTCCCGCTCTTCTCTCCCATGAACCTCTGACCTTTCAGTTAGCAGCTGTCCCCGTCTAATCACGAGGGGAAAAACCAGATGGAACCCAATTGGGAGACACTCAACTGGATACCTGATTCAAAAACCCTTTAGCCAGGCTCGCTGCCATTGAGCCGATGCCCATTCACAGCAACCCTGTAGGGCAGGGTCAAAGTGCCCCGCGAGTGTCTCAGGCTGGGTCACAGCTCCGTCTTTCTCCTGAGGAGTGGCCGGTGGTTTCCAGCGCTGACCTTGCCTTCAGCCGCGTGCAACTACCGTGCCACCAGGGTTCCTATCGCAGTACGGTCTATAAAAACCAAACGCATTGCGGTCCACAAGGTTGGCGGTTCATGTCCAGCAGCAGCTCTCCAGGAGCAAGGCTGGGCCTCCTACTCCCACCAGGGGCCAGTGATGCCCACCAAAACAAAAACCAAACACACTGCCAGGGAGTTGTTTCCAACTCAGAGACTCTGGAGGTCAGGGGAGGACTGTCCTTGCAGGTTTCTGAGACTGTCACTATGGCAGTAGAGAACTCAATGGCAACTCCCTCGGAGTGACTGGTAGCGAAGGCTGACCTTGCTGTTAGCAACCTGGCATGCAACCCCGAGGGCTCCAAAGGAAGCGTATAGTCATTACTGCTGTACCAACAAATCAGTTTCCTAGTTTTGACACATGTCGGGTGGCTAAGGTTGTAGTGGTTGTTGTCAGTTGTGGTTGAGTTGACGCTGACTCATGGAGATCCCTTATGTGTAGAGGACACCTGGTGGGCAGGCTTCTCATGACTGTGACCTTGTCTTCAGGGCCACTGTGGGTGAGTGTTGAATTTTTCCACTCATGGTCATGTCCTTAACTGTTGGTGATTACCAGGGACTTAGCATGTAAGACATGGTAATGTAAGGTGTTAGAAATGGGGAGATTCGCTAAGAAGTATGTGAGAATCTCTTACATCTTTTCTGTTAATTTAAAATAATTTTAAGCTACAAAACCCCAAACGAAACCCAGTTCTCTTGAGTCATCCCTACTCATAATAATATATAAAGCAGCGGTTCTCAATCTGTGGGTCTCAACTCTTTTGGGGGTCAAATGAACCTTTCACAGGGGTCACCTAATACATCCTGCATATCAGATATTTACATTAAGATTCACAACAGTAGCAAGTGTATAATTTTGAAGTAGCAATGAAAATAATTTTGTGGTTGGGGGTCACCACACCGTGAGGAGAACGATATTAAAGAGTCCTGACATTAGGAAGGTTGTGAACCACTGCTTTATCGGGATTCTGGTGGTATGGAAACTCTATAAAGAAAAAAGTTAATCCATCTGCAAGATCAGTAGTTCAAACCCACCAGCTTCCCCAAAGGAGAGAGAAGAGGCTTTCTATTCTCATAAAGATTTATAATCTTAAACAACCGCTGAGCCCTGGTGGCCAAGTGGTTGTGTGCGGAACTGCGGCCCACAGGGTTGACAGTTTAAATCCAGAAGCAGCTCTCCAGGAGCAAGGCTTCCTACTCCCACAAGGGCAGTGATCTCACAAACAATCTTAAACAACAAGCCCCCCCCCCCCCGCCCCCAGAGAGAAAGAAGGAGAGAGGGAGAGAGACATTGATTGATTGATTTATGATCTCAGAACCACAGGTGTGTTAGTCTGGGTAGACTAGAGGAACAAATTTCATAGACATGCATGTGGATATAAGGAAAGGGTTTATATACAAAAGAAATGGAACGCTGACAAAGCATCCCAACCCAGTCCAGTTCAAAGTCATAAATCCGATATTAGCCCAAATGCCCGATACCAGTCTACAATGTCTCCTTCAGACTCACGAAGTCACAGGTCAGTGGGTACAGCATCCCGGCGCTGGCAGGGGTCTCCCCATGGCCCCTCACTTCCAGGCCTCAGGGTTCATCAACAGCATCCAGTAGTGGCAGAAGCAACTCATCGCTGGCAGGGGTCTCCACGTGGCTTCTCGAGCTTCAGAGGTTTGGCTCCATCGGGGCAAAGCCGTGTGGCTTCTCCGGCTCCTCAGACGCTGCCATCTTGTCTTGTCGGTGATCCACCATCTCTGAGACTAACTCCCAACAACTGGGGAAGATAGCTTCTCCTCTTCATGAAGGAAGTATCGTGAGATTTCCCAGAAGTCTCAGGAGAAAGCCATGCCCACACAGAGGCTTCATTGGCTACTCAATGGCTATCTCCAGATGAACAGGCTAGACTCTACGCCTACGTTTCAATCATAAAATTAACATAAGCACATGCCCGCCACAGCAGGGCAATCTACTCTTCCCTCAGGAGTCGCCGTGAGTTGGAATCAACTCAACTGCCGTGAGTCTGGTTTTTTAATCTTGTTTGTTTGGAGGCTTCTTTCTTTAAATCATTTTATCGTACAACTCACCACAGTGCATACATGTATACATTGTGCCAAGTGCATCTATACATTTGTTGCCATCATCATTTTCAAAACATTTTCTTTCTACGTGAGCCCTTGATATCCAGCTTCTTATCTCCCCATGACCCTTGATAATTTACAAATTGTTATTATTTTTTCATGTCTCTTTTTTTAACCCCTTCTATTTTTTCATGTCTTACACTGACGGATGTCTGCCTTCACCTACTTTTCTGTTGTCCACCCCCCTGGAAGGGGGTTATATGTAGATAGATCATTATGATCGGTTTCTCCTTTCTTCCTACACCTTCCCCTTCCCTTTCCCTTCATGATATGGCTACTCTCAGTATTGGACCTGAGGGGTTTATCTGTCCTGGATTCCCTGTGTTTCCAGCTCTTACCTGTACCCATATACATGCTCTGGTCTGGCTGGGTTTTTAAGGTAGAAATGGGATCATGATAGTGGAAGGGAAGAAAGCATTAAAGAATTAGAGGAATGTCGTGTGTTCCATTAGAGCTATACTGTACCCTGACTGGCTCATCTCTTTCTTTTGACCCTTCTGTAAGATGATGTCCAATTGCTTACAGAGGGACTTTGGGTTTCCAGTCAATACACCACCTCATTCACAATGCTGTGATTTTTTTCTGGGTCTTTGATGCCTGATACCTGATTCTATCAACACCTCATGATTACTCAGGCTAGTGTGCTTCTTTCATGTGGACTTTTTTGCTTCTCAGCTGGATGGCTACTTCTTTATATTGAACCCTTTAAGACCCCAGACACTATATCTTTTGATAGCCAGGGACCATCAACTTTCTTCACTACCTTGCTTATGCAACCATTTTGTCTTCAGTAATCGTTTCAGAAAGGTGAGCATCATGGGAGGCCAGTTTATTCGAACAAAGTGTCTTGCATTGAGGGAGGTCTTGAATAGAGGATCAATGTTCATCTGCTACCTTACTGCTAAACCTATAAATATATGTACATAGATCTATTTCCCCATCACCATATATATTTACCTATGTACCTGCTTGTATTTAAACCTCTATAAATGTCCTTTGCCTCCTAGATCTTTTCTCTATTTCCTTTTACTTTTCTCTTGTCCCACGATCATGCTCAGCCTTCATTTGGGTTTCAGTAATTCCTCTTGGTTATCCTCCACCCTCCTCACCATTGATTTTAGATCACTTGTTGTTCCCTTGTGCCTGGGTTTGTTAACACCCACTTCCTTTCCCCCACCTCTCCCTCTCCAGTGCCTCCCAGGAACCATTGGAGGCTGTATATCTTTATGGAAGCAGATAACCTCATCTTTCTCTCAGAGTGGCTGGTTGGTTTGAACTGCTTACAATAGTCCAACTCTTCCCTGAGTGTCACAAAGATTCTTTAAAACATAGAGTTAAGTTTGTTTGTTTGTTTGTTTGTTTAAAGAAAGCCTGGTTTAGAAACTGGGACTGGGAGACTGTGGATATGTTTGCGGGCCAGAGAAAAAGTAACCCATGTGGTTGGACACAGGATTCCTGGTGGCATTCTAGTTATGTGTTGGACTGCTAATTGCCAAGTCAGCAGTTCAAAACCGGCAGCTGCTCCATGAAAGAAAGATGGGACTTTTCGCTCCCATGAATCGTCAGAGTCTCAGAAACTCACAGGGGCAGTTCTACCTTGTCCTGTAGAGCCCTGTAGAGATGACATCTACTTGATGATAGTGAGTTTGGTTTTGGAATGGATACAAACAGAAAGTGGAGGTTACAGTGAAGTTTAGACCAGAAGTAGAGAAAAATTCAAATTAAGCTGATGAGGAAAAGTTGAGGAGTGGCATTTAAGCATTTTTGCTTATACGTTCCCTAAAAGGAACATAGAAGAACTGTCACTCTCCTCACCGACATCTTAAAACTAATTCTTATAAGTTTAATAAAATATAGAACATTATTCTAGCATAACATGAAACAAAATTTCCTAAAATGTATCGCCACGAACATTTTGCAAAAGTTCACTATTAATACACATTGTCAGACTAATCAACTGAATCAGGATTGTTTTGTTAGGGACAGTCTGACCCCTGGTAAACCTATCCATCTAATTTTATATATCGCATATATAGGTTAGATAGTGGGAAGAAAGATGAGGCTTCCTACACCCATAAAGAGTTAGTCTTGCAAACCTATAGGAACAATTCTACCCTGTCCGCTATGAATCCAAATGAACTCAGTGAGTTAGTGAGTGAGTAGGTGGGTGGGTGAGTGAGGTTAGACAGCTAAGACATGGAGCCTGGCCTCATGTTTTCCGGATATGTTGGACAACGAGTCACCCAGTAGTATTTCCTGATTTGAGCTCAGAGATTCCCCTAGAGAACTGCACCTTTGGTACCTCAAAGGTCAAGCACTTAACTGTTGGTGGCTCCCAGGGACTTGACATCCTGGTGGTAATAATGCACCATTTTACGGCCTATGTGGGTGGATCACGGGACTGGACAGGGAGGAGCTCGAGGAAGAGGGCCATATGGAAAATTAGGGAGCCGAAAACAGGTTTACTCTGAGACTCTCCACAGATCCTCTCCATAGACCACCTCCCACCCACTTTGAAGAGTCAGGGGTGGGGTAAAGCTTGTAGAAGGACTCAGAAGAAGATCGCTGTTTTGCATGGCTGGAAGCTACAGCTGCTGTTGGATCCGGGTAATTTCTAGGGCTGATTAGCAGGAAGTTTCCCTTGCTGTCTCCACTCTAGGGAGTGCCCATCTCCGGTCTTCCCCGCCTCTGTCCCCTTGGGGCTGCTGTTTGAGATCTCCCAGGGGCAACCGTGCCCCACCCTTCTTTTTAGCAAGGTGACTTTAGCAGTGTACTCCTTAAATTCCATTGAAATGAACTAGTGAAAAGATGTGACCTGCATAAAACCTTGAGACCAGAAAAGCTATAAAAAAGGGGAGTCATTAGATGGCCATTGTAGTGCAAAGGCAGATTCATTGCTGAGTTAGTACTGAGTATGATAATCCAACTATTTTAAAAATTTAAATTAGAATGATTTTTTTTTAAAAAGCTTGCCTTCCCCTCTTAAATTAAAAATGTATTTTAGTCAGGAACAATAATGGGAGTAATGATACCATGAGTATAGGGGGAAGGGGGGGGGGTGAGGAAGGGGGAACCAGTTGCAATGATGGGAGATATCTCCTCTTCCCACCCCCACTCCCACCCAAACCTAGGGTAATGAAAAACAGAAACATGGTGAAGGGAGACAGGTGACTGTGTAAGGTATGCAAATAATAATAATAACTATTATTATTAAATAATAAATAAAATAATTTTACTTTATTAATAAATAAAATTATTAAATAAAGTAATACAAAAAATAATTTATAATTTAACAAGGGTTCATGAGGGAGGGCAAAAAAATTGAGCCAAAACCAAGAGCTCAAGTAGAAAGAAAATGTTTTGAAAAGAATGATGGCAACATATGTACAGATGTGCTTGACACAATGGATGTAAGGATTGCTACAAGAGCTTTAACAGCCCCCCAGTAAAATGATTTGAAAACAAAACAAAAGCCTTATAGGGTCATTTTAATTTGGAATGAAAAAAGTAATATTTTGGAACTATAAATATAGATGTGTATGCATGTCTTCCAGAGGGAGCTCTGGGTGCTCAGTGGTTAAGTTCGAACTCACCCGTGTCCTTTGCAGGGGGCAGGGTACAGATTAGGTTTTCCATTCCCACCATAAGAATGGGCAGTTTCAGAAACCCAGGGCAGTCCCTCCCTGTCCTGTAGGGCCATCACCTTGAGTCAGAGTTGACTAGAGAGCAGTGAGGATTTGTTTGGGTTTTTAAGGGGGTGTGGTGGGTGCCTCCTCCAGACAAAGATGTGATGGCTTCCATAAAGGGTCCAGTTCTCCTCTGTTCACATTGCTGGGTCAGAATAGACTTATGAGCAATGAGATATGTGTGTGCTGTTCTTTTTTTATTTTTGAAGTGCATATGTAAAATACTTCCATAAGTGCTTATCTGTCTACCTTTGGCAATGTAAATGATAGGCTTCTAGTTCGGCTATTCTGCTTTCGCTCTTAGATAAGCATTATTGACTGTACATTTGGGATGCTTATGACACATTATATATGTGTATTTGCATATTTGGCATATAAAATCTAGTCCACACTTGTGATACATATAACCCACCATATATTATGTGCACACAAATATATACATGAGTGTCATGTATGTATCACAAATGTGTACTGACCACTTCACTCACAAAACACACGGATCTCTGCTGCTGCTAGTTCATATGTGCAGGTGTCATTTTATTTTATTATTTTTTGCAGGTGTCACTTTAAAAAATGTTTACTGTTCTCATTTCGACAGCACATACACTAAAAATTGTTTACTATTTTACTTCTTTTCAAAAATAAATCATTTTATTGGGGACTCTTAAAGCTCTTTGAACAATCCATACATCAATTGTATCAAGCTCATTTGTACATATGTTGCCATCATCATTTTAAAAACATTGTCTTTCTCCTTGAGTCCTTGACATCAGCTTCCCCTCCCTCCTCCACCCTCCCATCCTCTTTCCCATCCTCATGACCCCTGATAGATTATAAATTATTATTTTCATATTTTACACAATCCTCTGTCTCCCCTCACCCATGTTTCTGCTGGTCATCCCTTTGGTTGGGGAAAGGGGGGTTAATATGTTGATCATTGTGATGGGGTTCCCTTCCCCCTACCTTCATGGTATCTCTACTCTCATTATTGTTCCTGAGGGGATTTTCTGCCCTCGATTCCATGTGTCTAGAGCTCTTATCTGTACCAGGGTACATGCTCCAGTTTAGCATGTTTGGTAAGGTAGAACTGGGGTCATCATAGTTGGGGCGGGGGTGGGGGAGACATTAAAGAACTAGAGGAATGCTGTGTGTTCCATCTGTGCGCTACTGCTCCCTTCCTTGTATGCTTGTGACCCTTCTGTGAGAGGATGTCTAGTTGTCTACCGCTAGGCTTTGGGTCTGCACTTCATCCCTCTCATTTGCATTGATAGGATTCTTTTGGCTCTTCTGTTGTCTGATATGGGGTCCCATCTACACCTCGTGGTCACACAGGCTGGTGTGCTTCTTCTAGGTCAGCTTTGTTGCTTCCCTGCTAGAGGGCTGTTTGCTCATCTTCAAACCTTTAAGTTAAGGTGACCAGATGTCCAGCTTTTTAACAATTTGTCCGAGTCCCTCCGTGCTTGAAAATTAAACAAATATATTACAATACTATTTTTGCATTCCATGAACATTTTTGTTGTCCCATATAGACCAAATTTTTAATCAAGAACACCCCCCACCCCACCCCCGGTCATTGGTGTGTCCCGTTTAAAATATGGTCATTTTACTTTAAGACCACAGATGTTATATACCTTTTTATAGCCAAACACCATCAGTTTTCTTCACCATATTTGCTTATACATACATTTTGTCTTTATCGATTGTGTCAGGAAAGTGAGCATCAGAGAAAGCCAGGTTATTAGAACAAAGCGTTCTTGCCTTGAGGGAGATGAGGAGAGGCCCTATGTTCAACTGTTACCTTGATGCTTAACCTATAAATATATGTACATAGACCTATATCTCTATTATATATTCATATTTTTACACACATACATGCCTGTATTTATGCCTCTATAAGTGTCTTTTGCCTCCTAGTTTTTCCCTCTATTTTCTGGTGTCATTTTTAAAACTCATTATTTTATAGAAATAAAAAAAGTTACTTTGTTAATTCATAAAGCCATTTCACATAGTAAGATAGCTGGCCCTACTCACCATATAAACTCTGCCCAATTATGAAGTTGTGTGCTTTGTCATCATTATTTGATTTTAGCACTTTTGGTTACTGTAGGACTAACGAATTCAGGAAATGCAGAATTGATTAGCATATTCCCAGTGCACAGGAAAACTTGTTCCTAGGTTGTGTAGTTCATACTTTGCTGTCATCAACTCACCATTATTCCATTAGAAACTCTTCCTGCATTAGGCATAGGATAAGCCAGCTATAATTTTCTCAAGGAGCCATGAAGGCTAAAAGGTATATTCCTCCTCTTTTTTGTAAGGTAAGTGGAATTATGTGGTCAAGGGAGTCTTAGCATGAAGTGCTGCCTTAAATGGGCTTCAAAAAAGTCAAAACATCGCTTCTCCGCCTTTTGACTAAATCAAGTGTCGTATCTGTCCTTATCAGTTTAATATCTGATACGTCCTCTATCCAAGGACAATATATTATATGTGTTTTGGAAAGTAGGAATTGGACTAGGAACTTGCTCCGTCCACTCCACGCATCAGCCTGGTATTGTAGGACTTCCAGGAATGGTGTAAGCCTGGGCGTGGGGTGGGGGTTTAACAACAACAAAAAAACAAAAAAAAAAACACCCAAACTTACCACCAGGGATCCTATTCTATTCTACATTTTGTCTTTATCGATTGTGTCAGGAAAGTGAGCGTCAGAGAAAGTCAGGTAATTAGAACAAAGTGTTCTTGCCTTGAGGGAGACTTGAGTGGAGACCCTATGTTTACCTGTGACCTTGAGTAGGGTAGAACTGGCCCTGTGGGTTTCCAAGACTCTCACTCATCTTTCTCCTGCAGAGTGGCTGGTGGTTTTGAACTGCTGACTGCCAACAGACTTGCAGTCAGCAGCCCAACAGATAACCACTCTACCAGCCAGGCTTCTCCTGTTACCCCCACAGCAAGGTATAATAACTATTCTACTCCCGAGCCTCTATCTTCAGATTTCTTTAGGAAAGCCGAGAATTCTATATTCCCTAAGGGTTAAGAATGAGTTCTTGGTCAGTTACCCTGCTGAACAAGACTGTGGGTCAGACACAATCGTGTTTGGAAAACACCTGGAATTAGCAGCACCTCTGTTTGTAGTGTAGAACTTTTTCAGCCACACACAAGATCCAATTTCAGAATAATTTCTCCTCTACGTTCCTATGATCGTTTTAGGCCAATTACAAATCTAGTATAGTCCCATTTCTGTACAAATCACCTTCACTCATTTATATTAGAAACAGTTTTGAGGGCCTAAGGAATCTGGAGAAGGTCCCCCTGCCTGGTAAAGAGGAGCAGCACCAAAAGAGGGGAAGACCTTCCGTGAGATGGATCGGCTGCAGCAATCGGCTCAGGGATAGGGACAGTCATGAGGCTGACGCAGGACTGGCCAGTGTGTCATTCTGTAGGATCATGTGGGTTGGAACTCACCCTGATGGCACCTAACAACAGGGAATCTCGGATGTAATCCGGATTCACTGTTGATTATTTCCTGTGGGACACACAGTTGCTGTATTAAAAAAAACATTTTCGATGCTCGAATGGTATCAGAACTTTGAACATAGTGCACAAAGAAAGAGATTTTAATATTTATGGTAATGCATTTCTAGTCTTTGGTAAGTGGGAAATAAGTAAATGCTCTTCTGAAATACATTTTCATCGTTGAAATTAATTAGTGCACGTGTTAAAAGCACAGATGACCGTGGTTGGTATCTTGTGTTCTTGTTGGTGCCACTGAGTCAATCTGACACATGGCAAGATGGAAGGAAACACTGTCCCATCCTTCCGCTTCCTCACCTTCATTGCTATGATTGAGTCCATTAGAGCAGCCACTGCATCAGTCCATTGAATCAGGGTTCTTTCTCTCTACTTGACCACGCCTGCTGTCCTTCCCCAAGGATCGTTTCCTTCTGAAAGAACAACCAAACTACACAAAGTGGAAGTCTCACCAACCTCCCCTTTCAGGAGCATGATAGGTTGCATTGCTTCTAAGACAGATTTGCCGGTCTTCTGGAAGCCCCTTAGTCTTCCTTTTCCACCATTCTTCTTCCAAATGCACATGAGGCCACTGGACACCATGACTTGAGTCAGTCTCATGTGAACACTCAAGGTGAAATCTTTGCTTTTGAACACACTGCAAGAGGCCTTTCACAGCAGATTTACCCAATGTAATTTCATGAGTGATGCTTCCAAGTACAGTGACGTGGATCCAAGTAAAATCAAATCCTTGACTACTATAAAGCCCCAAACCAAACTCACTGCCATTGAGTCAGTGCTGACTCATCGCATGACAAAAAGATAGGGTGAGACTACCCCCGGGGGGTTTCTAAGATTGTAACTCTTGACGGGAGTAGAAAGCCCTGTCTTTCTCCTGAGTTGCTGCTGATGGTTTGAATTGCTGACCTTGCAGTTAGCAAGGTATAACTTGCCAACTTATAACCACTAACTATACCACAAGGGTCCCTCCTTCTATGATACTGTTGCTCATTGGTCTTTCTGTGTCTGGAGGAAAGAAGAGAGATGAATATCTCATGGACACATCAGATGAAGACACATGGAAACACTCAGTGGTTGAATGGCCCATGCAAACATCAGACTCCACAACCCTGAGACCAGAAGAACTAGATGATGCCCTGCTACCACTACCAGTGGCTCTGAAAAAAGAGGGACTGCATTAGGAAGTGCTGGACAGAGTGGGAAAGAGATGAAGAACCAAATTCAGAATTATAAAGACACTAGACTTACTTGTGTGATACAAACTTAGGGGATATCTTATACTACGACTTTCAGGTGTGCATGTGGCTCAGTTTTCAGCCAAACAATAAACAGGTCTAAAGGGGAACAAGAATGGTAGTTTGGATCCTATGCCTTAGAAAAATCAACTATTTTTTAAAAGGTAAACCTTCACCCAAAAAGAAAGTTCAGAAGGATTAGGTAGAAAGGAGGAATGGAACCAGAAGTAGTGGGGTTGGTGGGATAAGATGTTACATTCCTGTGCATGAGAAGATAATCTGTATGAATTGGTGAGTGTCATACAGATAGTCTGCTCTGTAAACCTTTACTCAATTCCCATTAAAAGTTAAAAAAACAACAACAGGAAAGGTATGCTTCAAGGTTGTGCCCATCCACCTTACTTATTCAGTCTGTATATAGCAAATAATCTGAGAAGCTGGACTGTAAGTATAAAGAACATGGCATCAGGATTAAAGGAAGGCTCATTAACAACCTGTGATGTACACGTGACACAACTTTGCTTACTGAAAGGGAAGAGGACTTGAAGCATTTACTGATGAAGATCAAAGACTTCAGTCATGAGTATGGATTACTACTCATAAAAAAAATGGAAATTCCCACAACTGGACCAGTAACATTCTGATGAATGGAGAAAAATTGAAGGTGTCCAGGATTTCGTTGCATTTGGATCCATAACCAATGCTCGTGGAAGCAGTGTTCAAGAGAGCTAAGGGTGTGTGCATACTGTATCGGACAGATCTGCTCCACAAGGTCTTTGTAGATTCTCTCTGAAGACTGGGTTGTGCTTGATATTAAGCATGGTGTTTTCAGCCATTTCATATACTCTCTAATCCAGGGTACTAAGTAAAGTTAGGCTGGAGAGAAATTGTTGTCTTTGTGATGAACAACATTTAAGAAACACAGAGTTCCAGAAGAACACACACATCTATCTTGGAGGAAATAGTCAGAATGCTCCTGAGAAACAAGGATGTGGAGATTTGCCTCACATCCTTTTTTTTTTTTTTGGCATCACTGCTCTCCGGTGGTGGGAGTAGGAGGCCCAGCCCCACTGCTGGAATTGAACCTCCGTCCCAGTGGGCCGCAGTCCCAAGCACAACCACTATGCCACCGGGGCTCAGCCCCCCTCACATCCTTTTGACATGTACTTTGCCAGGGACTGGTTCTCAGGAGAGACCAATCCCCAAAGAAATACATGGCTTGGTAAAATAGAGGGCAGTGGGCAGAAGAAGAAGACCCTCCGAGATGGATGGACATAGTGACAGCAACAGTGGGTTCAAGAGTGACAATTTTAAGGGCCCATCAGTGCTTCATTCTGTTGTGTGTAAGGTCACCATTCAACTTGAGTTCCCATAACTGTGTGAAAGTTGATGAGGAAGCACCTAACAGCTGCTCTTTTTATATCTGTGTGGGTTGTATCTATAGATATGTACTACCTTAAAATGAAAATGAAGATATCAAAAACACAATTTCACTTAATGTTGGCCCAAATCCATTGTACCCTTTTAATAGAAATCATTTTCAAAAGTTAAATAAAGACAACAGTGAAGGACAGCATTATGTGCTAACTCAGAAGAAGGAAGCTAGATTCTCATAATTGTGTCTGCACTTAGTCTTTTGCAATTTGTTGTTTTGGTTGAAGTCGCTGAAGAAAATTTAACCTCATAGAAAAATGAGTGTTTTAATAGCTTCTGTGGTATTATACCAAGACTCCACAGTCAGTTTTTTAAAAGGTAGCCACAATGTAAAATCAGAAATCATACCACCGAGCTTCTTTCCTCCCTATGATATATTAAAATCGATCGATCTGTCTTATACATGTGTGCTTTTGTAACATGAACGATATTGGGCTCCTGGTTGTTCAGATCTTCTCAAATCAAGCATTATCACCACCCTGGGCTCATTAGAAAACTCTTTGTATTGTGCTGTTGTAAAGTTCATGGTGTGGTATAAACTTTTGCAAATTCTTGAAAGCTCAGGTTTCGTCTTTGGCATCAAACACTGTCAGCTGTTTTCCTTGAAGAAATAGGCGCTCTGTGTTCATTTTTGAGCCCAGGTCTGTCAACTAAGCCGAGTCAGAATGGGGACAGTGTATCGTGTGATCCTGTAAGTAAAAACTATCGTCCATGAGCAATGCAGCCAGTCTCAGCCTGAGACCCGGTTTCACAAGGGCCGTCCTTTCTAACAGCCGTTGTCAGTTTCCAACGGAAGCGCTTCTTCATGTGCACTTCCCATTTTACCATCAAGAACATTAAAAAGACCCATAACGCAAGGGTCACACTTTAAAGGAAACTAAAATTCTGACTGCTCCTCTAAAGACATCTGGAAAGGAAACTGACTTGAAGAAGAACCACAGACAACTACATATAAGTGGTGGTGTGGAGATCAGTGAGGGACACTGCCTTAGTGCCGTGGTGCTGCCATCCATTGCAGATGGTTGCTCTTGCAGGGCTAATGTCAGCCCCCAACCCCAAACTAGCTCATTGCCATCAAGTCAGTGCTGCCCTATAGCAGCCCTATAGGACGAGGGAGAACTGCCCCTGGGGGTTGCTGGGACTAACTCTTTATGGGCTTGGAAAGCCCCCTTCTTTCTCCCTTCAATGGGGCTGGTAGTTTCAAATTGCTGACCTTGCAGTTATCGGCCCAGAGCTGAACTCAGATACCATCAAGCTCCCATTGTCAACACAGTTAAAGAGAATGTCATTGTGTTTTCAAAAACAATAGTTAGGGCCCTCTGAGAATTTCTTGGGGACTTCCAGGAGACCAGGAAACTATACTGAAAATCACCGATGCAAATGGTAGGTTGGTTGTACTGGATCTGTCCAGCCGCACTCCCAGGATTCAGTTTCCGTTGAGAGAGACTTTGTAAGCTGTGTTCTCTAGATCCTTAATAACCGCTGTTCAAAAGTGTCCGTTCGGAACAAGGGCGACCAAGCTAGTTTCGCTTCTGGATAGAATGTTGAGCCCTCAGGGCAGGCGCTCATTAGCAATGGTCCACTTTCCCAGCACCCTTCCAGATCGGATCCCAGGAGAGGCTAGGAAGCAAGACTTTTGCTTATCTGGGCTCACGGAAATTCCTTTTATCTTTACGGATAACTTATATGGCTTCCTGGGTCCTCTTTGCTAGAAGCGATTTCGTTTGTGGGGGAGAGAATTGCTTATCTTTTAAATAACTTGCTTAGGGACCAAAATGAGCCGGTGCTCCGGCGTGTTGTCTGCCCCCCCCCCACTCCTGCCCCCCAAAAGGGAGGAGGACGTTTGGTAAATGTTTGTCCGATCGTAATGAAATCAAAACCGAAAGCAGGCAAAGTAAAAGAAGCGCTGCACGTTTCCTGCCGGCACGCAGTGGCGTGATCAAAAGTGGAGGTCGCGCTCTACCGCCGCGGTTTGGTCCCCTGCTCCCCGCAGCTTCTGGGCCCCAGGCTCAGCGGATGCTCAAATCGGAGACGGAGCGCTGAGAGGCTGGGGACGGGGTGTTCCGGCGCGGCGGGGGCGGGGGGGGGGGTGGTTGAACGTCGTAAGAACCTGGCCAGAGAGCCCCAGCGCGGAGGCTGCAGGCGGGGCTCGGCCGCCGCCCGGGGAGACAGCGGCCCGGCCCGGCCCGGCACCCCCGCTCGGCCCAGCCTCGGGCCCGGCGGGCGAGCGCCCTGCCCTTTTAAGGAGGCGGACCGTACCACGGCAACTTTGCTGGCAGGGGGAGCGCTCGGGCCAACTCCGACAACTCCAACTGCGCTCGGGGCAGATGCCCTTCCCGTTCTAACGGCGGCCGCCGCTCGGCGCTGGTGGGGGGAGCTGGGCGCGCTTTGCGAGGGGGCCGCCTGGGCTCGCCCTGCCCCGACTCCCCCCCGGGGGCTCCGGCTGCCTCTGCATTGGGCAGCGGCGCTCCTGGCTCCGGCAAAGTGCG
>PVJH01023684.1:0-34363 GCA_004026705.1 Nesogale talazaci | reverse complement strand
TATTGTTATAAAGATAATAGACTAGTCTTAGGTGATTAGCATATAGTTACTGACAAGTGAAGGTCAGCAAGTCTGCAAGTTAAGCTTCAAAAGGCAGGGCTGTTTACTGTTATAAAGATAATAGACTACTAAGCTCAGGCAACAAACAGTAACAGAGTTCAGACTAGTGACTGTAGCAAGGTCAAGCATGTCCAGGCTGGATGGCTCCGGACAAAACACTATGATGTAAATCACATTGTTTTGAAAATATTTTAGTGAGTCTGTGAGTGTTTCTTTAATATTCCTGTTTTGAATAGAAATTTCGTCTACACTAAACAAGCACACAAACTCAGAAACATGCCCAAATACTGAAACAAACATTTTACTAACTGCAATAAGATAAGAAACTGTAAAAATGCCATGATGATTGAGTCAGTTTTCTCATCCAACCCCACAAGAGGGAAGGAGAATCCATCAGTATTAGCTGCCAGACAGTAATTCCAGATTCCTATCAGTCAGAATTCTTACAAGACTATTCTCAGCACTTTTTCCCAATCAAATCAGATGCTCTCCAGCCATCCCACAACACACTGTGCTACTCTGCTATGTTAGACTATATGGTAAAATGTCCACCTGCAACTCACACACAATAGTCAAGATAATGGAGTTTACGTGAGCCTTCAATATGGATTGCAAATCCATGTATGGAAAACCTCACAACTGGACTAATAGATAACATCCTGATAATGGAGAAATGGTTGACATTGTCAAGGATTTCATTGTGCTTGTAGTCACAATCAATGCTCAGAGAAACAGCCTGCAGTCATGACATCAAATGATACATTGCATTAGGTAAACTCGCTCCCCCAAACTCTTTTAAAATATTGCAGAGCAAAAATGCAAGTTTGAAGACTAAAGTGTTTGTGACTCAAGCAAGAGTATTTTCAATACATTTTATGCCTGAAAGAATATGCAATGAATAGGGAAGTCTACAGCAGAAGAATTGATGCCATTCAACTGTGACATTCATAAAAATATAGAAAAACCACCAACTTCCAGAAGAACACGCAAATGTGCCTTTGGAGATGTACACCCAGAGCACAGTTTAGCAGAGAGGATGACAGCCTTCATGTCACATACTTGGGACAAATTATCAGAAGAGATCATTTTTGGGGAAAGGACATCATGCTTGTTAAAGTAGAGGGTGAGTAAAACATAGGGCACAATGTATTGATACAATAGTTGTACCACTGTGTTCAAGTATGGGGAAAAGTGTGAGGATGCTCGGGATCCACTGTGTTTCTTTCTGCTCCACATAGAGTTGCTGAGTCAGAATGGACTTAATGGCACCCAACAGCAACAAAAACAACAAAACACATGGGATCAGAAATTATTCATAGTATAGTCCTTTCAGGACAACCTTTTCTCAGTCTGCCTGTAGAAATGCGACATGCATCTTTATAGACCTCGACCTCTTTCCCTGGGTCTTCAATCTTTGCCCTGCTTTGCAAGTATTAAGATACCCTATGACTTCACCAACAAATGCCCAGAGAAACCCTGCACTCCTCCTAAAAGTACACTCTTAGTGGTTCAGTGCATCTTTCACTGCAAGTGCCTAGGAGCACACAGCTCTGCCAGCAAATATCCTGCCTGAAGGCCTCTGTTTTCTTGTTCCATGCGCCAGCAAGTTGACAGCACAGTCTCCGACCAATCTGTTCTGCTATCTCTCTGCTGTTATTTATTTGTCATGGCTTCTTGGCTTCTTAGTCGATTTTTTGCGACAGCCCTCTCTCTCTCAACCTCTGTCTTCCCAGTCTGGTGATTCTGAGTTCATTATTCATAGTGGTAAGTCCCTCCATTTCCCCTCTGTGGTGCCTCATTTTAAGTCCAGTAGGATGTCTAAACTGAGCAATCCTTTCAATAGAATCCCATGCCTCTTATCTACATGGTCTCACCCACACAATCATACCATGCGCCCTATTTTTAAAAATCGATGTGGTGTAGTGAAATTTCTTAGTATGACTCTTCTATCCAAGATTGAATCTGTCAGCAATTTCATCTTACTTGGATCCCCAATCACTACTCATGGAAACTGAAGTCAAGAGATGAAAAAACATTGCATCGGCTAAATCTTCTGCACAAAACTTTTTCATTTGTTGAAAAGCAAGGATGTTAACTTTCAGGTATGAAGTAGCCTGGATCAAGCTAAGGTACTTTCAATTGCCTCATATGCATGTGAAAAAATGGACATTGAGTAAAAATGGAGAAGGATTGATGAGCCTCAGTTGTAGTGGTGGCAATGACTATTGATAGGGCCATGAACTGCCAAAAGCACAAGCAAATCTGTGTTTGAAGCAATACAGCCAGAATGCTTCTGAGAAATCAGAATAGTGAAACCTTGTGTCATGTGCTTTGTACATGCTGTCACAAAAGATGAGTCTGTATAGAAAGACATCATGCTCAGTAGAGGGCCAAGGAACAAGAGCAAGGCCCTTAACATGATGAATTTATGCAGTGGCTACAAGAATGGATTTACACATAAGAATAAATGGTGAGCATAGTGCTCATCTAGGTGGTATTTCCCTCTATAGAACTGAGGGTCGCTTTGAGTGAGAGCTGATTTCAAGGCACCTAGTAATAACAGTCAAATGGATAGCAGTGAAAGGCCAAACTCATTTGTAGAAAGTCCACATGGATTGAGAATTCAATGAAGTCCTTCCCACCATTTCCAGGAGCATGAGCAGAGTGCATTGTTTTCATTCTCCTATATGGTAAGGAGTTAATAGTTATTCCGTGGTGCAAAGTGCCATTCAAAGACTTTTCTTATGTCTATTTCCTGGACAGACACAGGGATAGACAGTCTTCCTTAACAGTTGCCTTGGTGTGTCCTTCATGAAAGCTTCTACATTGAGTCACATATGAGGGTGTCCCCCTCAAAACAAGGTAAAAAGCTTCAGTATGCATTTCCCCCTCTCAATGAGATCAAGCAGCTCGTTCTGAGTTAGTATACCCAGTGGTGTTACCTCGGAAGGCTCTCTCTGGCTGCAGTGGTTTTTTTTCTTAAAAGCAGTGTTGCTCTAATCTTGTTTTCTGTGATGGCCAATTTAAGAGAACAGTGTGAGGCTAACATGTCTGGATCCTTCAGTGTGGCCGCCATGAAGAAAGTGGTTCAGCAGCTCCTGCTGGAGGCCGGGCTCAACCATATGAAAGTTTCCCAGACAGCTGCAGATTTTAAACAGTTGTGTCTTCAGAATGCTCAACATGACCTCCTGCTGACTGGAGTATCTTCAAGTATAAATCCCTTTAGAACCCAGAAAGTCTGTTCATTTTTGTACGAAGATGAACTCTTTCAAAGCTTTTCTAAGTCACTTGTTATGAACCAGTGAATAGTCAAGGGAGCTAAATTTGAAACTTGTAAGCAGTAGATATAGATTCCAATCTCCCCACATTCTCACCACCATTGATTGCTTCTTGTCTTTGTGATCCATGCCATCTTTGCAGGGGTGTGATGATGTCTGATGTGCAGCTGGTCAGTGGCTAAGACTAAGGATATCTTTTCACGTGTTTATTGGCTACTTGAAGTTCCTCTTTGGTGAAGTGTCTTATCTATGTCTTTTGCAAAGTTTTACTCGATCTGTTTGTTTTCTGTTGATTTTCTAGAGCATTTCTATATGTTACATAGGTTTTCTATATATTTTGCTGAGTTCCTTAAAATTTCTATGTAGCTGATCTTTCTCAGATGCCATTCCTATAGATGCCCCCCCCCCAATTATAGGTTTGCTTTTTCTCATTTGATAAATTCTTTTTGATAAATATTTTATGAAGTAGTAATTATCTATTTTATTTTCCATTACCCTTGCATTTGAAATGGTACTTGATAATCTGTCATTAAAATACTAAATTAAATCCTGTAGCTGCCTCTGAGAATTGTTTGCTATGGGCTTCATATTTATTTCTTTGCCCCATTTAAATTACTTATGGTATAATGTGCCAGGTATTGGTTTTGTTTCCATTATATTCATGCTTCTATATAATTTTAAATGATTTTTAAATAGGAGTTAATACATAGTTATATCATTCCATAGTTCAATCACATCAAGTAATCGTACTATTGCTCCCAGAACCAGTTTGCAAATATTTTTTTCCTTCATGAACTCCTTGATATAATCTTTCTTTTAGCCTCCCTAACCACTCATGTTACAATAGTAAAACGCCATATGCCTTAAATCCTTATTCTACTTGCTATATGTATAAGTTCATTAATTATGCACTGAAATAGAAAAACATATAGCACAACCTCAAAAAGGTGACCTCCAATGACAATACTTCTGAAATACACCCTAATATGAGCAAACAAAAATACAGAAACTACAAGCCCACTGCACATCAGAGGGGGGATCAACTGTCAGTTTTAACTTTTCAGTCAGATATGATTCTGATCACCTATATTCCTCTCTCAAGTAAAGAGTTTAGTAACCAGTTTTCCCTCATCCTTCAATTATGGATAGAGATGGTTCACCAGAGGTTTATTTCATATGTAGCTCACCCAAATGAATCTTGGGCTCCCACTGTTATCCATAGTCTACTGAAAATTAGATTCTCGTAATTTAGGCTCTGATACTAACCCCTTCTTTGACTTCAGATTACATGATTTACAATCCTTCAGTGATCAATGATGGTGTGCTTCTACCATGTAGATGTAGTTGACATCTCACTTAGATGGATGCTTGTTGCTGCTATCCAATTTTGCCAGAATTGAATAATTCCCAGTCCTGTGCCTTCTTCACAGTTGTTATGATTCAGACTATTGTTGAAGCCACGGTGTCAATCTACGTCATGGAGGGTCTTCCTCTTTCTCACTGACCCTTTATCTTACCCATAATGCCTTTCTTCAGGGCCTTGACCCACCTGATAACTTGTCAATTGCATGTGAGACCCAAAACACTGCCATTGAGTCTTTGTTGTTTTACAGCAACCCAATCAGGCAGAATAGAGTCAATGCATAGAGTTTCCAAGGCTGTAAATTAACGCAGGAGCAGAAATCCTTATCTTTCTCCTGGAGAGTAGCTGGTAAGTGTAGACTGTTGACCTTGAGGTCAGCCGTCTAACTCGTAGTGCACCACTAAATCAGAGTGATACACTTAACATTTACTGCAGCATTTTTCACAATTGTCAAGTGGTGGCAACATCTCAAGTGACCATCAACAGATGAATGGATATAGTATTGTACATCTTTTATTCAGTCATAAAGAGGGTGATGTTCTTATATGCTATGATATGAAACTTGAAATATTTTTCTGAGGGATAGAACACAGACACATGAATCTGCCCCTCCACCAAACAAACAAACCAAAAAACTTACTTAAATTTCGTGGATTTCAACTCAGGTGAATTTCTACTGGCTTTGTGGTTTTCTGAGACTACAACTCTTAATGAGAGTACAATCCTCATCTTTATGCTGAGGCCTAGCTAGTCGTTTCTAACTGCTGGCCTTTTGGTTAACACAGCTGCCCAGTAACTACTAGATAGGCATATTCATAAACACAGCAAATAGATGAGAGGTTTCCAGAAGATGGGAGCAAAAGAGAATGGGAAAGTACAACTTACTGGGCACGGAATGCCTTGTGGATGAAAAAAACTTTGGAAATATTTATGATAGTTACAAACCTTAAGCATGTAATTCATGGAACTATATTAAACACTCTCAAGGCCACTGAATCAATTCTTATTCATAACGCTCCTGTTGGACAGAATATAACTAACCTTGTGGGTTTCTGAGACTGTAACTGCTTAGCGGGTATCAAAAGCCTCATCTTTCTTCATGGAATGGCAGATGTTTTGGAACTGCTCCCCTTGTGTTCCTCACCAATAGTTGAAGTGGACTTTTTTATGTTGGACATTTTTACAAGAACAACAGTAATAAAAAGATACCCAAGAGATAAGGAAATACAATTTAAAAAGAAAAGAACAGGGAATGATTCAATTGTCATTTGAAAATTATTGAATTTTGAGGAATCAGAATGAGGTGCTTAATACAGTGATTTTGAAGGATTGATGGGGCATTTATTCATATGTGAGCCATTCACGTTGAAATATATACACACAGATGCATATATGTATATTGTGATAAGTTGTTTTCTTTTTAATTCATTTGAGCAAAGCACATATAACACAATTTATTGACATTAAATTAAGTTTGCTATGTTGTCCAGTAATCACCACTACTTGTTGAAATATATTTTTCTTCATTCACAGAGTGGGAGAGAATTTTAAGCAATGACACAACAAACTTACTGTTTAATACTAAGCTCTATAATACCTTCATGGTCTGCAAAAATAGGAAAACAGTTAACCACCTGAGGATGTGGACAAAAGAACTGAAAAGCAGATTCACTAGGGAGGAGACCCATATGGCCAATAAACATGAGAAAACATTCCCGATCATTAGCTATGAGGGAAATGCAAATTGAAAATCCATGCAATTTCAACTACCACCCTTGAGGTTAGCTTAGGTCAGTAAATCATAGCAAGACAAATGTTGGCAGAGATGTACTGAGGCAGGAACTCTTTATCACTGTCTATGGTCGTGTGTGTGTGTGTGTGTGTGAAATCTAGTTGAACAAATTCATCTAGAGGGCTGCAGTTGGATGGCCAGTGAGTTGGTGAATCTGAGAACAGGGGATGGATGAGTTGTGTGCGGTTTTGTGTTTGGTGTCCTTTGGGAATAGAACTGGAAGTTGGTAGGGTGGGTAGGGCAACCATGTGAAAAGCCTTCTAGGGAGTCTCCAGGCCTCTAACTTAGGGCATTCTTCTGTCTGTGGTTAAACTTCCAGGCAGGGTGGACACTGCTTGACATATGGTAGCCGAGAAGCTTAGTCATTTTGAGGAATCAGATGTGCTCAGACCCAAGCCATGGTATTTCCAATTGCCTCATGTGCATCTGAAAGTTGGACAATGAAAAAGGAGAACCATAGAAGAAGAGATTTATTTGAATCATGATACTGAAGAAGAATGCTGAGAATGCCATGGACTTTCACATAAATAAATGTGTTCGAAGCAGTACAGCTAGAATGCTCCCTGGAAGCAAGGTTGGAGAGATGGTCTCTCAAGACATGTTACCAGGAAAGATCATGCTCTGGAAAAGGACATCATGTGTGGTAACATAGAAAAAAACACAAATTAAATGATGTAGAGTTGACTGTGGTGCAATTGTACAATTCTTCTTGATATGATTGAATATTATGACATATGGATTAAGCGCTAGCTAAACTGTTAAATAAGAACCCCACCCTACCCCCAAAAAACCCTCTCTGCCTGTGTTAGTCTGGCTAGACTAAAGAAGCAATTCATAGACACTCATATGGGTATAAGTGTATGGTTTATATACAAGAGGAATAGGACATTAAGAAAGCATCCCAATCCAGCCCAGTTCAATGTCATAAGTCCGATATTAGCCCATATGCCCAATACCAGTCTATAAAGTCTCCTTCTGACTCATGAAGTCATAGGCCAGTGGGTGCAGAGTCCTAGCACTGGCAAGGGTCTCGCCTTGGCTCCTTGCTTCCAGAGCTCAGGGTCCATCAGCAGCATCCAGTGGTAGTACAGGCAACTCAGCACTGGCAGGGGTCTCCACATGGCTTCCCCAGCTTCAGAAGTCTGGTTCCACCAGGGTAAGGCCTTGTGGCTTCTCCTCCGGCTCCTCCAGCTGCCATCTTGTCTTGTCTGTAGTTTGTTGTCTCTGACTAACTCCCAACAACTGGGGAGATAGCTTCTCATCTCCATGAGGGAAATGTCATGAGATTTCCCAGAAGTCTCAAGAGAAAGTCATGCCTGCACAGAGGTCTCATTGGCTACTCAATGACTATCTCCAGATTAACAGGCTAGACTCCACCCCTAGACTTCTAATCATGAAATTGACATCAAGCACATGACCGCCACATTTTCCCAATCACCTGTCGAGTCTGCCTTTGCAGTTGCGTCTCTTGTATCTCAATGGCAGTGAAACACTCATTCCTACCTCCAATCCTGCTTCTGTTGTAAAAAAAAAATCAACATTGGATTTAATCACAAGGTTTATAATAAAGAAGGATATAAAATAATTTATTCATTGCCTCTAGTTGGCAATCATTTTTTTTTATTACTTACCACTCTTATCTGGGTCATACCTGTGTCTAAATGGATAACTTGGAATATAGAAAACATCAAAGATCACATCTGGAAGGATTACAAACAAGACAATAAACAACAATACATCAAGATTATATTGATATCAATAGAGAAAGTTGACATTTACACTTCTTAACACAACTGAAATACATCGAATCACAGAGCAAATTCACTGAAACAACAAAGAAAATTCTGCCCTTGCTTTTTTTTAACCCCCAAAGAGATTTTACTTCTGATACACCATAACTGGTTAAGTAAATAAAGGACAGTATTTAGCAACTGGGCATCCAAACTACTGTAAGAGGCACTGTGCTCACTCTGACTGGCACCCCTTGAAGTAAACAAGGCCAGGGTAGGGAGAGAGCCTTTTTGTCTACATAAGCAGCAGTCATTTCCTTATTGAAACCACGGATGGAAAGATCAAGCTCTCCCTCATGGCAAGCAGTCTTTGTTCTAACAACCTAGCATTCTATGAAGCTCACCGCCAGGCACAATCACTGAAGACAAAATGGGTGCATAAGTAAATGTGGTGAAGAAAGTGAATGATGTCCAGTAGAAAACGAAATAGGTCTGGGAATTTAAAGGTTTTAAGTGAAACAAGAAGAAATGTAGCACAGAAGGACATTTTGAACTGAATTTTCAATCTGAACTTTCCAAATGGATTTTTGACACTGCACATTACATACCGAGTTTCAGACACTGCACATCCTAATCAAATTTTGACAGTGGATATTCCTAATGGAATTTTCATATTGAATATTCCAAATGGAATTTTGACACTACAATTAGCCTACTGGATATTTGCACTGCACATTCCACTTGCAATTTTGAAAGTGGTTATCCCAAATGTAATTTTGACAATGAACATTCCGAATGTAATTTTGACACTGCACAATCAAAATGGAATTTTGACACTGAACATCCAAATGGAATTTTGATCTCGCACATTTCAAATGCAATTTTGACAGTGGATATTTCAAAGGTAATTTTGACAGTGGTCATTCAGAATGGAATGATGCTGAACATTCCATATGGAATTGTAACATTGCACATTGCAAACCAACATTTTGACACTACACATTCCTAAATGCAATTTTGACAGTTGACAATCCCAATCGAATCTTACTTCTGGAAATTCTGAATGGAACTTTGACATTGAACATCAAAAATGGAATTTTGACCATCAACATTCCAAATGGAATTTTGACACTGCAAATTCCAAATGCAACTTTGACCATGGATATTTCAAATGCCACTTTGACAATCAACATTCAGAATGGAATTTTGACACTGAATGTTCCAAATGGAATTTTGACCCCACATATTGCAAATGGAGTTTTTGACATGACACATTCTTAATGTAACTTTGACAGTGGATATGCAAAATGCAATTTTGACAATGGACATTACATATGATTTTTGACACTGTATACTTCTAATTCGATTTTTGCAGTAGATATTCAAAATGCAATTTTGACAGTGGAGATTCCTAATGTAACTTTTAAACTGAACATTCCACATAGAATTTTGACACTGCATATTGCAAATGGAGTTTTTGACACTATATATTCCTAATGCAATTTTGAAAGTCCACATTCTGAAGGAAATTTTCACATTGAACATTCCCAATGGAATTTTGACACAGCAATTAACCTACTTCATATTGACACTCTACCTTCCAATTGGAATATTGACAATGGATATTCCAAATGTAATATTGACAGTGAATGTTCCAAATGGAATTTTGCCAGTGCACAGTCAATATGGAATTTGACATTCAACATTCCAAGTGAAATTTTGACCCTGCACATTCTAAATGCAATTTTGACAATGGACATTCAGAATGGAATTTTGACAGTGGGCAGTTCATATGGAATTTTGACAGTAAACATTCCAAAAGGAATTTTGGCACTTACACATTGCAAACAGATTTGTGACAATGCACATCCTAATCAAATTTTGATGTTGGATATTTTGCATGGAATTTTCATGGTGGACATTCCAAATGGAATAATGAAACTGAACATTCCACATGGAATTGTGACACTGCACATTTTAAATGGAATTTTGACATTGAACATTCCCAAAGGACTTTTGACCCAGCACATTCTAAATGCAATTTTGACAGTGGACATTCAAAATGTCATTTTGACAGTGAACATTCCGAATGGAATGTTGACACTGAAAATTCAACATGCAATTTTGACATTGAGCATTCCAAATGGAATTTGGGGAGGGGGAGCATCACCACCCTGGAGAGCTGCTACTGGATTTGAACTGCCAAACCAGTGGACCCTAGTCCTGCACTCAATCACTATGCCACAGGGGGTCAGCCCCCAAATGGAATTTTGACCCTGAACATTTGAAATACAATTTTAACAGTGGGCATTCAGAATGGAATTTTGACAGTGGGCAGTTCATATGGAATTTTAGCAGTGCACATTCGGAAAGGAATTATTATATTGACCCTTCCAAATAGAGTTTCTCAGTGCACATTCTAAAAGCAATTTTGAGAGTGGACATTCCAGATGAAAATTTTGACACTAAGCATTCCAAAAGGAATTTTGACACTGCACATTAGAGTTTTTGACACTGCACATCCTAATCAAATTTTGACAGTGAATATTTTACATGCAATTTTGACAGTGGACAATCAGAAGGGAATTTTTACACTGAAACTTCCAAATGCAAATTTGACAGTGAACATTCTATGGGCAATTGTGACACTGGACATTCCATTTGATATTTTGTACACTGCATTTTAAATGCAATTTCGACAGTAGACATTCCAAATGGAATTTTGACACAGAATTTTGACACTGATGCAATTTTGACATTGAATATTCCAAATGGAATTTTGACATTGCACATTCTAAATGCAATTTTTGACAGTAGACATTCTAAATGAAATTTTGACAGTGAACATTCTGAATGGAATTTAGAATGTGGAGGCTCGAAATGCAATCTTGACAGTGGCCAATCCGAATATAATTTTGATACTAGAAATTGTGAATGGATTTGTAACACTGTACATTACCAATGGGATTGTGACACTGCACTTTACACACTGGATTTGACACTGCACATTCCAGAGATAATTTTACAGTGCATATTAAAAACTTAGTTATGACAGTGGGCATTCCATATGGGGTTTTTGATACTGTACATTTCTAAGGCAATTTTGACAGAGGATATTCTGAATGAAATTTTTGACTGTGGGCATTCTGAATTGTTTTCAAACTGAACTTTCCAAATGGAATTTTGAAACTGTGTCCAGAGCCGTCCAGCCCGGACATGCTTGACCTGGCTGCAGTTATGTAGCCTGAACTCTATTATGGTTTGTTGCCTGAGGTTTCTAGTTTGTTGCCTTTATAACTTTAAACAGCCCTGGCCTTTGAAGCTTGACTTGCAGCTTTGTGATTGGTTGCTATAAGTTGCCCGCTTCACTCCTGTATACCCCTATTAGCATACGGATGTCTTTGAGGACTACAGTCCCTTTTGTGTGCCTTTTTTCCCTTATTTGGCACTCATCCAGGATTGTCCCCCTGTTTACTTTACCTCATTAGCATAAACTGTGACCTTTACTCCTGACCCTTGGCTATATATACCCCAGTAAAGGAGACTTGATTAGAATCCTGTCTTGTCTCCATTTCTTGCGTCTCATGTCCCCCAAATTCCCTCTCCTCCTTCTAGGACTTGCGAATTACAGACCCGCAGGCCGGGACACGTGGCGCCCAAACCGGGGGGCTTGGACACGGAGGACCCAGTGAGGAAAAGTGCTCGAGGAAGCTAGCTAGTGACTTTGGAAATCCGATAACAGAGCCACTGCAGGAGCCTGCTGCAGTTTCAACATTAAAGTAAGTGAGTAGAGCACTCAATAATGGGGCAGGAATTAAGTTCACATGAGGAAAATATGGTACTGGAATTAAGTTTACATGAAGACTATATGGTACAGTTAACTGAAGTTTTAAAGATGCGAGGAGCAAAGGTTAAGAAAAAGAATTTGTTCAAGTTTTTTTTTTAGCTTTATTAAAAATTTATGTCCTTGGTTCCCTTTAGAAGGGACAATTGATATTGGGAACTGGAAAAGAGTAGGGAATGCCTTGAATGATCATCACGAGGTTTTTGGAGCCAAGCAGGTACCTGTTATTGCTTTCACTTATTGGGGTTTGATAAGAGATTTAATTGATATTCAAGAGAATAACCCCAAAATTAGAACTGTAATTTCCCGAGTGGAGGAAATTTTAAAATCTAGTAGTAAGCCACCCTCTCATTGTGAAACTTCTTGTCTTGATGAAGACTTGAAACTTGATCTCATCTCATTACATGATGAGGAGCATAAGGTATCTATTAGGGAAGAAAAATTACCTTTAAAACCACATTATTTTGAAAAACCTTTTGGCTATAAAGAACAAGTCCATAATTTGATCCCGGAGACTTTGTAGTGGATGAACCACCTCCTTACCCTTCAGAGGTGGATTGGGATGACATAGATGAAGAGGCCACTAAATACCATAACCCTGACTGGCCTCCCTTGACCTCAAGATCTCCCCCTTGCATTTCCCCTTTACAGCCTACTGCTCCTTTGATGCCTTCCAGTCAGGCTTGTGCTAAAACACATGTCTCTTCTCGGTCAACGTTTAAAACGAAAACTCAGTTGTCCAAGCGAGACAAGCCTTCTGGCTTGTCTTCTTTTCAGCACTCTTGCAAGAAATTGGTTTTTCCAGTAATTGAGGTCGAAGCCATTGATGACCATAGTGATGAGGATGCAGTACCCACAAGAAAACATGAGCCCTTTAAATTTTTATTATTGAAAGAACTCAAACAGGCAGTCTCCACTTATGGACCCAATACACCATTTACTATGAACCTTGTAGAAGCTCTTTGTGATAAATGGCTCACCCCAGGGGATTGGAATACATTGGCAAAGTCCGTCCTTTCAGGCGGAGATTATTTACTATGGAAGTCAGAATATTTTGACCAACGTAAAGATATGGCTAGAAAGAACGCTGGTACAGACACCCCATGGACTCAAGACATGTTGTTGGGAGAAGGGGATTACTCTACTTTACAAGAACAAATAAAGTATCCCCCTGGGTTATATATACTAATTCAGACCATAGCGCTTAAAGCATGGAAAAGAATTCCTACCAAAGGGGTCACCAATGTTACCCTCAGCAATATTAAACAAAAAACTGATGAATCTTTCCCAGATTTAACTAATAGGCTTATAATTGCTGCTGAGAGGCTGTTTGGGAGTTTGGAGACTAGTTCAGAATTTATCAAACAGTTGGCCTTTGAAAATGCTAACCCTGCTTGTCAGGCAGCTATAAGCCCTCACAAAAACAAAACCAACTTACACAGATATATATGCCTGTGTGCAGACATAGAGCCCTCTTCCCAACAGGGGCTGCCTATGGCTGCTGCCTTTAGTAGCCAAACAGTTAAAGATTTTTTTGGCCGACAGAGATAAGACCAAACAAGAATGTTTTAAATGTGGTAAAAATGGTCATTTTGCACAAGAATGTTTTTCCCGTCACCCTTTTAATACCATACAGAGGGAGACACAGCCATTGCCCTCTCCTAGAATATGCCCACAATGCAGAAGGGGAAGACATTGGGCCAGTGAATGTAAATCTAGGACTGGCGTTTCGGGTAACCCCATTCCCTACAGTCGGGAAACGGGATGAGGGGCCTGCCCCAGGCCCCGAAACAAGTTTATGGGGCAGACATCTTTGTTCCAGCCAGCAACAACAATCTGTTTTGAGCCTCTGCGGAGCCATCCCAGGCAGTGCAGGACTGGACCTCTGTTCCTCCTCCCACACAGTACTAACTCCTGAAATGGGAACTCAAGCCTTAAGCACTGGAGTGAACGGTCCTTTGCCCCCTGAAACTTTTGGATTGATTTTAGGAAGGAGTAGTGTTACCATGAAAGGTTTGCAGATTTACCCAGGAGTAATTGATAATGATTTCACTGGAGAAATTAAAATTATGGCCAAAGCTGCTAATAATATCATCACTATTCCTCAGGGAGAAAGAATAGCACAATTGATTTTGCTGCCATTGGTTAAGACAAATATAACAAGAGTCAATACTCTAAAAGAGGGACAGGAGGTTTTGGATCCTCGGTTGTGTATTGGGTGCAGCCGGTTACTAATCAGAAACTTTATCTGACTTTATGGCTAGACAGAAAATCATTTACAGGTTTAATGGATACAGGAGCCGATGTAACCATCATCAGGGGGGAAGACTGGCCCCCTACCTGGCCTACCTCAGAAACTTTAACTAATTTACGAGGAATTGGACAAAGTAGTAATCCCAAACAAAGTTCCAAATACCTCACTTGGAGGGATAAAGAAAACAATTCAGGCATCATAAAACCCTTTGTCATCCCTCAACTGCCTGTAACCTTTGGGGCAGAGATTTGCTTTCTCAGATGAAAATCATGATGTGCAGCCCTAACGATGTAGTTACTGCACAAATGCTAGCTCAGGGGTATAACCCCGAAAAAGGGCTAGGCAAAGAAGAAAATGGTATCCAACAACCAATTCCAGCCATGGGACAATTAGGTAAAAATGGCTTTGGAAATTTTTTATTTCGGCCATTGACATGCCTGCACCCCAAGGGTGCGCTGATCCAATCACTTGGAAATCAGCTAAACCTGTTTGGGTTGATCAATGGCCCATGACCCATGAAAAGTTGATGGCCGCCAATATTTTGGTATAGAGCCTTCAAATATCATACAACCCTATTCCAAATCCCAGATTAATTGGTTATTGCAGAACACGGAGACATGGCCAGTAGCGTGCGCCTCTTACTCAGGTAGTTTGGATAATCACTATCCACCAAATAAATTAATTCAGTTTTGCAAATTACATGCCTTTGTTTTCCCCAAAGTTACTAGTAAAGAACCTTTGGATGATGCTTTACTAGTGTTCACGGATGGGTCATCCACAGGATTTGCTGCCTATTCCTTTGCAAACCAAGTAATTAAGTTTAAAACAAGTTTTACCTCTGCTCAGTTGGTAGAGTTACAAGCTATGATGGCAGTTTTATCAGTCTTTCCCAATCAAACGCTTAATATTTATACTGACAGTGTTTATCTGGCTCATTCGGTACCCCTTTTAGAAACTGTTGCGCAGATCAAACATGTGTCAGAAACAGCTAAATTATTTTTGCACTGCCAACAACTCATTCATAGAAGAACTGTTCCTTTTTTCTTAGGACATATTAGGGCTCATTCGGGCCTACTGGGGCCTCCGGCTCGAGGTAATGAGATCACTGTTGCAGCTACAAAAATGGTGGCCATGGTTATGACCAGCAATTTACAACAGGCCCAAGCCGCTCATGCCTTGCATCATTTGAATGCCCAGTCCCTAAGACTGATGTTTAAAATAGCATCATTTGAATGCCCAGTCCCTAAGACTGATGTTTAAAATAACTAGAGAACAAGCCAGACAGATTGTTAAGCAATGTGCTTCTTGTGTGACATTTTTACCAGTCCCCCATTTGGGAATTGACCCTAAGGGACTAGTACCTAACTCGATCTAGCAAATGGATGTCACCCACTATGCAGAGCTTGGGAATCTCAAATATATTCATGTATGCATAGGCACCTATAGTGGGTTCATTCTCGCTACCCTCCAAACAGGAAAGGCACCCAAGCATGTTGTGGCCCATCTGTTGCATTGATTTTCTATTTTGGGAGTTCCCAAACAAATAAAGACAGACAATGGCCCAGGTATAGTTGAAAGAGCCCATTTATCCTTGAAAACTACAATTGAAAAAATAAAAAAGGGGGAATGGTACCCCACTAAAGGTACCCCCAGAAACATTCTTAACCACACTCTTTTTATAAGAAATTTTTTAACATTGGACGATCACGGGAAATCTGCTGCAGATCGTTTTTGGCATCCTGAATCTCAAAAGCAGTTTGCCATGGTAAAATGGAGAGACCCACTGGACAATTCATGGCATGGCCCAGACCCAGTATTGATGTGGGGAAGGGCCTCAGTCTGCATTTACTCTCAAAAATATGATGCAGCCAGATGGCTGCCAGAACGACTGGTGAAACAAATTGATGACAACCCTTGATCCAGGGAAGAGATTTCTCCCTGAGAGTGTGTCTTTTTTCGTTTTTACAGAAATGTATCATGAAAAAATGCAGCAGGGACACCCCGTCCCTCTTGCATTACCTAGTCCTTTTACTAACTATTCTGAAGGTAGTTGTTGTAACTTGACTTCTCCTTTTGCAGTCCAACCTTTGCAGTTTATTTAATGTGACTTGTTTATGTTCCTCCTCCCTTAACAATACTTGTGGGATTATGTGGAATTGGCAGGATTTGTTTCTTGTTCTAGTGTTATTAATGTTACGGGCTCCTTATGTGCCCTTAATAGTTTATTTTTTTTGTTTGTGGCAACAATAGGGCTTTTACCCAGTTATTCAACAATTGGACCGAGTTATGTGTGCTAGCCTCTCACCTTCCAGACATAGATATTATTCCTGGAAACGAGCCTGTCCATATCCCTGCTATTGATCACATGGCAGGAAGAGCTAAAAGGGCAGTGCAATGAGTTGCCCTATTTGTAAGATTAGAGATCAGTACTGCAGTGGCCTTTTGAACTGCAGGTTACCAAATCACTTAGGCAGCTAATCTCAGATATGCAGGCCTCATCAGGCACTGTACAAGATTTGCAAGATCAGGTAGATTCTTTAGCAGAAGTAGTATTACAAAATAGAAGAGGTTTAGATTTACTTGCTGCAGAGCAGGGAGGTATTTGTTTGGTTTTACAGGAAAGATGCTGTCTTTATGCCAACAAATCTGGAATCGTAAGAGACAAAATCAAGTGGCTGCAAGAAGACTCGGAGAAGAGAAGAAAGGAGTTGACCACCGATCCACTGTGGACTGGGCTCAATGGACTGTTGCCTTACCTCTTGTCACTGTGGGGCCCCCTCGTTAGTTTATTGCTTTTGCTTTCATTACGGCCAGTATTATTCAACAACCTCATGGCATTTATTAAGTAACAGACTGAGACCATTCAAGCAAGGCCCCTGCAAGTTCATTACTGTCGCTTGGAGATGAGCGATCTCGAACAGAGTGGCACACACGACTAATATGTGATAAGACCCTCTGCCTCCGAGAGCTGAACTTGACAGCCAATGATGGGTAAGATCAGGAGCACTCTTTACCAACCTAAGACAGGCCATGGTCACATTAGAAGGCCATTGACCGATGACGGGCCAGGACTGAGTGTGTGTCCTGACAACCTAAGACAGGCGGAGTTCCCGGGAGGATAATACTTGAAAAAACAAAAAAGGGGGACCAGTCTGGAGCCATCCAGCCCGGACTTGCTTGACCTGGCTGCAGTTACGTAGCCTGAACTCTGTTACGGTTTGTTGCCTGAGGTTTGTAGTTTGTTACCTTTATAACTTTAAACAGCCCTGGCCTTTGAAGCTTGACTTGCAGCTTTGTGATTGGTTGCTATTAGTTGCCCGCTTCACTCCTGTATACCCGTATTAGCATACGGAGGTCTTTGAGGACTACAGTCCCTTTTGTGCACCTTTTTTCCCTTGTTTGGCACTCGTCCAGAATTGGCCCCCTGTTTACTTTACCTCATTAGCATAAGCTGTGACCTTTACTCCTGACCCTTGGCTATATATACCCTGAGCTTTGCCCCAGTAAAGGAGACTTGATCAGAATCCTGTCTTGTCTCCATTTCTCGCGTCTTCTGTCCCCCAAATTCCCTCTCCTCCTTCTAGGACTCGCGAATTATGGACCCACAGGTCGGGACAAAGCTGTACATTACATACTGAGTTTTTGACAATGTACATACCAATCAAATTTTGACAGTGGATATTCCAAATAGATTATTCTTTTGGGGTGGGGATCACTGCCCTCTTGTGGTCGTGGGAGCTACCCAGCCTTGCTCCTGGAGAGCCACTGCTGAATTTGACAGCCAAGCCAGTGGACCACGGTCCTGCACTCAATCACTACGACTCCAGGGCTCAGCCCCAAATGAAATTTTCATCCTTAACATTACGAATGGAATTTTGAGACTACAATTAGCCTACTGTATATTTTACGCTGCACATTCCAATTGAAAGTAGTTATCTCAAATGTAATCTCGACAGTAAACATTATGAAAGGAATTTTGACATTGAACATCCAAATGGAATTTTGACCTCACACATTTCAAGTGCAATGTTGACAGTGGACATTAAAAATGGAATTTTTACAACAGACAGTTCAAATAAAATTTTGACATTGCATATTCCAAATGGAATTTTAACATGGAACATTCCAAATCGAATTTGGATGCAGCACTTTACACACTGGATTTCACACTGGACAGCCCAAATGCAATTTTGACTGAACATTCAGAATGGAATTTTAGCACTGCCCATTCTAAATGCAACTTTAACAGTGGATATGAGATATGCAATTTTGACAGTGGACAATCACAATCGAATTGTGATACTGGAAATTCAGAATGGAATCTTGACACTGAATATTCCCAATGGAATTTTAACCCCGCATTTACACACTGAATTTGACACTGCACATTTAGATGCAATTTTGAAAGTGGATATTCCAAATGCAATTTTGACAGTGGACATTCTGAATGGAATTTCGACTGTGGAAATTCTGAATGGCATTTTGACACTGAATATATCAAATGAAATGTTGACACTGTACTTTTCACACTGGATTTGACACTTCACATTCCAGATGCAATTTTGACAGTGGATATTCCAAACGCATTTTTGACAATGGACATTCGAAATGGTATTTTGGCATTGCACATTTCAAATTCAAATTTGACAGTGGACATTCCATAGCCAATTTTGACTGTGGACATTCCATACGGAGTTTTGGACACTGTATATTTCTAATGCGCTGGATATTTCTAATGACACTGGACATTCCAAATGCCATTTTGACAGTGGACATTCTGGATGGAATTTTGACACTAAACATACCAAACAGAACTTTTGACAGTGCTTATTACAGACTTTTTGACACTACACATCCTAATCAAATTTTGAATGTGCATACTTCACATCCAATTTTGAAAGTGGACAATTAGAAGGGAATCTTGACACTGAACATTCCAAATTCAAATTGCACAGAGAACAGTCTATGAGATGTTACCAGTGGACATTCCAAATGCAATTTTGACAGTGGACATTCAGAATGCAATCATGAAACTGACCATTACAATTGGAATTTTGCCACTGCATATTTCAAACGCAATCAATGACACTATACTTTCTTAGTGCAATTTTGATAGTGGATATGTGAACTGCAATTTTGACAGTGGGTAATCCCAATTGAATTTTGATACTGGAAATTCCAAATGGAATTTTGACACTGAACCTTGCCAATGGAATTTTGGCCTTTCACTTTGCACACTGGATTTGACACTGCACATTCTAGATGCAATTTTAATTGATGCACTTTTGACAGTGGACATTCCATACGGTGTTTTTGACACTGCAAAATTCTATTTCAATTTTGACAGTGGATATTCTAAATGCAATTTTGACACTGGGCAATCCCAATCGTTTTGATACTGGAAATTCTGAATCTGATTTTGACACTGAACATTCTGAATGAAATTTTGACCCTTCACTTTACACATTGGCTGTGACACTGCACATTCTAGATGCAATTTTGATAGATCCAATTTTAGCAGTGGATATTCCAAATGCAACTCTGACAGTGGACATTCGATACGCTCTTTTAGACTCTGAACATTCGAATTGGAATTGTGACACTGCATATTGCAAATGGAGTTTTTGACAGTACACAGTCCTAATTCAATTTTCACAGTGGATATTCGAAATGCAATTTTGACCATGGATATTCTGAATGGAATTTTGACAACACTCCACACTGAATAATCTAAATGAAATTTCAACCTTGCATTTAGCACAGTGGATTTTGATACTGCACATTCCAAAGGCAACTTTGACAATGGGTATTCAAAATGTAATTTTGACAATGAACGCTCTGAATTGGATTTTGACACTGCACAATCAAAATGAAATTTTGCCATTGAATATTCCAAATGGAGTTTTGACCCTTCACATTCTGAATGCAATTTTCTCAGTGGACATTCCCAATGGAATTTTGAAAGTGGACAGTTCATGTGGAATTTTGGCAGTGCATATTTGAAATGGAGTTATGACATTGACCATTTCAGGTGGAAATTTTAAATGCACATTCTAAATGGAATTTTGACAGTGGACATTCCGGATGAAATTTTGCCATTTCAAACGCAATTTTGACACTGCACATTGCAGACATACTTTTTTTTTTTTTTGGGGGGGGGGGCATCACTGCCTCTGGTGGTCGTGGGCGCTACCCAGTGCTGCTCCTGAGAGCCGCCGCTAGATTTGAACCACCAAGCCCGAGGGCTGCAGTCCTGCACTCAACCACTTACGCCACCAGGGCTCAGCCCACAAACATGCTTTTTGACACTGCACATCCTCATCAAATTTCCACGGTGGATATTTTGAATGTAATTTTGAGAGTGGGCAATTGGAAGTGGACACTGAACATTCCAAATGCAAATTTGACAGTGAACATTTTATGGGCAATTTTTCACTGTGGACATTCAGAATGAAATTTTGACAATGGACATTTTGACTGGAACAATGAAACTGAACATTCCAAATGGAATTTCCACACTTCACATTGCAAAAGGACTTTATGACACTACACATTCCAAATGCAATTTTGACAGTGAGCATTCAGAATGTAATTTCGACACCAAATAATCCCAATGGAATTTGACCCCGTATACTGCAAACAGACTTTTTGACACTACATATTCTTAATGCAATTTTGACAGTGGATATGTAAAATACAATTGTGGTAGTGTACAATCCCAAATTTTGATACTGAAAATTCCAAATGGAATTTTGACACTGAATATTCCCAATGGATTTTTTTACCCTGCGCTTTACACATTGAATTTGACACTGCACATTCTAGATGCACTTTTGAAAGTGGGTATTCCAAACGCAATTTTGACAGTGGACATTCATGCGGTGTTTTTGACACTGTATATTTCTAATTCAATTTTCATACTGAATTTTCCAAATGGAATTTTGACACTGCACATTGCAAAATTGAATTTTTGACACTACAAATTCCAATTGCAAGTTTGACAATGGCTATTCAAGATACAATTTTGACAGGGGAATTCTGAAAGGAATTTTGAAACTGCACATTGTAAATGGACGTTTTGACACTACATATTTCTAATGCAATTTTAACAGCGGATATGCGAAATGCAATTTTGAGAGTTGGCATTCCCAATCAAATTTCGATAATGAAAATTGCAAATGGAATTTTGACCCTGAAAATTCCCAATGGATTTTTTTACCCTGCACTTTAAACACTAAATTTGTCACTGCACAATTTTGATGCAATATTGAAAGTGCATATTCCAAATGGAATTTTGACAGTGGACATTCCATATGGTGTTTTTGTCACTGTACATTTCTAATTCAATTTTGACAGTCGATATTCCAAATGCAATTTTGAGAGTAGATATTCAGATTGCAATATTTACACCGAACATTTGAAATTAAATTTTGACTTTGGAGATCTGGCAATAATTTCAAATCCAGAATGTGAAGAAAACAAAGAATATACTTCAAATTTCTTTCTGACTTTTTAACTCACAACCCTCTTTCCTTCATAGCAGGTATTTCCATTGTTTGGGTTCAAAGATATTTATAAGGTTGTATTCTTCAATAGACATTATTAGCATCATATTTGCAATTATAATGGATAATGGGTTTGGGGCTGAGTGCTCCAAGCTTGCTCTGTGCACTGGTGCACTTAGCATTGTTTTCTTTTTTATTACATCTGCCGATTGAGGACATTATCAATATGATATGTAAAACAGAATTCAAATGTGTGACTACATCCATGTTTTTTTTTGGCATCATTGCTCTCTGGTGGTGGGATTAGGAGGCCCAGCCTTTGCTTCTCTGGAGCCGCTGCTGGAATTGAACCTCCATCCCAGTGGGCCGCAGTCCCACGCACAACCACTACGTCACTGTGGCTCAGCCCCATCCATGTGCTTTTTAAATTAAAAAAATATGCAAAATATGGATAAGTGGTGTTGGTTACTATAATCTCTGGTACAATGTAAGGAACGTTTCATTTAAAAAATAAAGAAATCAGCAATAATTTCTTTTAGCATTTGAAACCTGGTCAATATTTTCAAGGTTACTGCAATGTGCTAATAAATTCCATCAATTCTTGGAAATGTTAGCTAATTGTGCATTACTTATGTGGAATTTTGTGTTTTCAGTTAAAAGTATTGGTAACAGCTAGGAAATGATTATGCAATTAAATTTCACAGCTTATTACATCTATTCATAAAAATTCATTGGTTTAGAGTAAATGGTGAAAAGCTAATTAAATTATTTCATTTAATTAAAATAAATATGCAGTTGATGCATATATCATATTTGTACTTAGGTTTACCAACATTCTTCCTATAAGTTTTCTGACATACATATTTTTAAGACTATGGAATTAATATAAAGACATGAGCTCTGCTGAATAATTATCAACTATGTTTGAAAATGAAATATTTATAAGGCTATACAAAAATCAACACAAAAATGCCACTATAATATTTTCTAAGTACTCAGTTTTACAGGTGATTCTTTGTACAGTGAAGAAAAAGTCAAATATTATATTGAGATGTGAAAAGGTCTAGAGATTGGTCAATTTCCCAGCGGTCTCTATGATGCCAGCAAGCAAGGACTGTTGGAAATCTGACAGGGTCTTGAGGTCTCTTGAAGGTTTGGGATCTCTGCTCTGGGGGAACGTTTCATACAACTGATTCCGAGTTTCCTCAGCATTTTCTCCCAGGGGGTCAAATACTGCTTTGGTGAAGAATGGAGCATAAACCTTACATGACCTGTCTGTGGATCTACCCAGATAGGGGGAGGCTCCGCCAGAAGAAAATGGGATCCCATTGTGATGATCCACGCTGGGTAAGATGAGACCAAAAGGATTTCTGCTTTATACTCCTTCTTAAAAGGGGTCGTATATCGGGGGGCAGAGATTTTACTCTCCAGAGCCAAGATCAGGAGGGCTGAAGAAAGCCCAGAGAGCCTTTGTTTCCTTCTCCCAGCATCTATCCCCTTGTTAAAATCACCAATCCCTCCTTGCTTGACCTTCCTGCACTATGACTGTCTCAGTTTGCCAAAACTTCAGATTTCTGCTTGGCATTTGTGAAATCCTACAAATCCCAACATTTAATATCTTAGGTCTAAATTACATATCAGACACAATGACCATGTGGTAATTACGTTATCTAGGCCACAGCCTCCTGGTGACCAGAGGGAACTCCCTTATGGGAAATAGAGTGTGCCAGTGCACACCAATTCCAGAGGGCATGGACAAGCTGGGTTTATTTCCCAGAGATGGACACAGCTTCCTAGTTGGGAACCATTTCCTGAGTATGAGAGAAGCAGCCACTTCTGTTGTGTCAAGAGGACTGGCTTCTATGTCTTAAATCCCAGGGTTTTCTAGTATCTTTCTGGTCCTAAACGAGGTTGCCCCTGGGAGAGTTGCCTCTGCCCCAGTGGAACAGGGATGGGGCTTTCATCCTCCAAAGTCACCGACTATATGACTTGTGCTGGATGTATCCCGCTCCTTTGGAACAGAAATCTGTCCCCCTCCTGACCACTGCTCAGTTAAGGGGTGCATCTAATGCAGCTTCACCCTCAAGGACAGGGCGAGGCTTCAATCTGCTCACAAGCCCCCTAAGCAATGAAAGACCATCCATAATCTGTTCACATGTGCCATCAAGTCCCCTCAGGTAAACCAGCAAGTCCTCAATGCACACAACACCCACAGCAGCTTCCCACTTGAAGACCTTCAGGCCTCTTCTGGGGCAGCAAATTCAGGAAAGCTACATGGTTCCTGGTTCAGCAAGCTTAATTTCCCTCTGACAAAAACCCAGAGCCCGTGGTCTGAGCCCCGGTGGCATAAGTGGTTGAGTGCGGGACTGCAGCCCACGTGCTTGGCGGTTCAAATCCAGCGTGGGCTCTCAGGAGCAGCACTGGGTAGCGCCCACGACCACCAGAGGCAGTGATGCCACCCCCCTCCCGCCCAAAAAAAAGAAAAACCTCAGAGCCCGCAAGTCCACCAGCAGACACCCCAACCTAGGGCACTATACTCAGTTTCCCGGTGAGTCCACAAGCTCAATTCAGATGCCATATCTTATGGACCAATTGCACAGCACATCAGCTGCCCTTACAGGCCTCCCAGGTCTGCATGCATTCAAATGTCAGAGCCCACCTTGTATCTTCCCCTGAAGGAAGTAGTGGGGACTATGTCTTACATACAAGTTAAGCAATCAACTCATTTCCCTCAAGACCATTGTGCCAACAGTTCACATGGCATTCCAGGATTCAGGAAACACCTCTTACCCAACCGTGCAATGACCATTCAAGAGGATATTAATGGGAGTATGTTAGCATGTCTCATAATGTTCTTGTTATTGTACTTTGTCAGGTTAATTTTGACATAGCAATTGTATCTGACATTGTAGAACCGGCCTCTTAGATTTCCTAGACTGAAAAATATATGATAGCAAATCACCAAGCCTGGGTTTTCCACGGAACTCCTGAGGGAATCAGAACACCAGTGTTGGCTAGGAGCTGAGGGTTTCACCACTCCACCACTGTGCAGTTAGGAGATTCCTGTCACAAGACTGTACATATATGAACGGTCACACTTTGCTTTCTTCATAAGGCCACGTATTTGAACAATGTACGGACTTAATGTCTAAATATCTTGAGTTTCATAGGATTTTCTATGCATTATTTTAGCAACATATATCTCCACCCACTATATTAATTTTCCAAACTCTGACACAAGTTGTGACCTGAAATTTGAAGGGAAGAAAGAAAACATAAATATCTGTTTTTAGTAGTTTTTATATAGTAGTCACATATTGTACACTTCCATGATTAAATCACTTTTTAAAAGAGTCGTTATTTCTAGTGTTCCCATCCACCTCTTGCATTTCGTCTTTGCTCCTCAGTTCTCCTCATGCTCCCCACCCCCACCACATTTCTGATAAAGCATTGCATCTGATATTCTTTGTATACATCCACTGCTTCGGTTCTTCCCAAACGGAGGCCCAACAGAAACAATAAACTTAAAACAGCAAGAAGAATATAATAACACAAAGTAAAATATAAATAAAGCATAAGAAATAAAAAGCCAACATCAATATTTAAAAGGCCAGAGAAGAAATTATGGTTTTGGAACAGGCAAGAAATACTTGAGCCTAGAGCAAATTCAGGTTGGGTCAAGAGGGAGCTCAAGATACCAAGTGTCATGTTTTACCATGGTTCATCCACCATAATCAAATAGTATTTCCTGTTCCACCTTCAAAACACATTCCTTTTCCATCAAGGGCACTCAAATAAATGAGCAAAGCGACTTATGTTTGTCCTAGATTTAACATCTAGAATTACATAGTACGTAGTATATGGACAAAAATTCCTTTTCAATAAATTAGCATACTAGAAATTAGTTCCTGTTCTTTAGACCACTTATCTCTTAAGCTTTCTTCAGTTAAATAGTCTGAAACCTAACTAAACTTATTTACAATTTGTAAGCTGTCATTTATACGAGGAGCTACATGGATAATAATTCACTTACAGAAAATAATGCAAGTATTACAAAGCTATCAAATCTTACAAAGAACTCAAAAGTGGATACTTTATGGGCAAATGCTAAGAATTTGAGGACATATTTGCAAAAGATATGCGTGATCATGTCACATCACCTAATGTCACACCTGCTAATATGTGTTTTGTGAATATAAAGATTTACTTCACCCTTGAATTTTACTTCTTAAGTATTTTATCTTTCATGTACACGTTGACAATGTGATAGTTAAATATTCACATTAAATATTTATTCAGTATCAATTTCCAAGAACAGCATATGCACAATTCAAAACTCAAATCAGGAATGTGTTTTGCACATAATCATTAGTTTCGGGCCGAGCCCTGGTTTCATAAGTGGTTGAGTGCGGAACTGCAGCCGTGGGTTTGGCGGTTCAAATCCAGCAGCGGCTCTCAGGAGCAGCACTGGGTAGCACCCACGACCACCAGAGGCAGTGATGCCCCCCCCAAAAAAAGAAATCATTAGTTTTAATGCATGCATTACCCTTTGTACAAATCTCACTCTGGATTATATATCGAATAATTATATAAATGAGTCATGCTGTACCAGATGCATAATTTTTGTTACTTGACCACTGATAATGGGGATTATTCGATCTTTCTGTTGAAGCTAGAGTCAAATACAATATTGGGGATTTGATTCATATATTGAAATAAAAGTATTTTGTAAGCCCAATATCATTAAGTTTACTGAAAAATAAAAAGTGCCAGGAATTAAGTCATATATACTAATTGACAAAATACATTAGCTTTATGGATACCAATTTTCAGAGCATTAGTTAATGTCAAACAAATCACGGCGATAAGTTCATGTTTATAAGTAATTATGACGGAGGTGATAGCCCATTATTGGCATAATAAAGCAAACAATGCAGCGTTATTTGCTGCTTTTTCTCATTCTACTTTTAAAAAGTACTTGTGCTGAAGGGTCTTACAACTCTTACAATCTATACATCAACTGTAGCAAACACATTTGTACGCATGTTGCCATCTTTATTGTCCATACATTTACTTTCTATTGTACCCTTAATGTCAGCTCCTCTTTTTGCCCTATCCTTCTCACTCCCCGTGACCCCTTAATAAACCGTACATTAATATTCATAGCTTCCAATGGCAGCTATGTACCTTTCCCACTGTTACTGTTGTTCATCTCACTGGGGAGGGGGACGGGGCACTGCTGTGTGTCAACTATCAAATGGGTTTCCCCATCCTATCCTTCTCATCCCACATTTACCTCTACCCTCTTGGTATTGCTACTCCCATTGCTGATCCTGAATTCCTATTTTCATGAACTCTTATATGCTCTTTATACGGGTGTACGTGCCCAGGTTTAGCCCTCGGTGAAAAGCAGTAGAAGAGTTTTGGCAGTGGGGAGGTGAGAATGTCTGGAGGAACCAGAGTTTTATCGTGTGTTTCAACTGCACCCTAATTGACTCATCCCTTCCCTGTGACCAGTCTGTAAGAATATACCAATTGTCTACAGATGGGCTTTGGTTCTCTGGTCTGAATGTCACTAATTCTCAAAAAATATGCCTTTTGTTTGTTTGTTATCTGCTTCGTGTCTTCTGATGCTTGTTACCTGATCCCTGTGACATCTTATGATCATACAGGCTGTCGTGCTTCATCCATGTGGGCTTGTTGCTTCCCTGCTAGATGTCCACCTGTTTCACTTAAAGCCTTTAAAACCCCAGACCTGTTTCATTTTTTAGCTGGGCATCATCCACTTTATTCATGACATTTACTTATGCACCCATTTTGTCTTCAGTGATTGTGCCTGGGGGCGAGCATCAAAGAATGATAGGTTGTTAAAGATTGCTTACAATGAGGGTGGACTTGAGTGGAAGCTTGAAGTATGCCCACAACCTCAGTGAATTGACATAAAAAGACATGTGCATTGACGTATACCTCTATGCTTATGAATATGATTTTTACATATGTACACACCTATTGTGTTAGTCTGGGTAGACTACAGAAACAAATTCATGTATATAAGAGAACGTTTTATATAAAGGGTAATTGTTCATTAAGAAAACCTCCAAACTCAGTCCTGTTCAAGATTATAAGTTCAATATTAGACCATATGTCAGATACCAATGGATAAGTCCTCTTCAGATTAACAAAGCACATGCAACATTGCCAAATGCAGGAAGACCACAGGGCAGTGGTGTTGCAAGTATCTCAGTGCTGGTGGGAGTCTCTCCTTGGCTTCTCTAAGTCCAGGTCTCACATCGCATCAGTGTAGGTTGATGTGACTTCTCCTCAGGGACGTCTCACAGGGAACCGTCATCATCAGTCAAGTGTCTTCAAAGGAGTGAGCATTGTAAGTAGAAAGTCTCCAAGAAAGTGAACCAAGAGGGATAGTGTCTCTGGCTCCAAGAGGGAAATACCACATGTGTTAGACCGGGTAAGCTAGAAAGGCAAAATCATGGGCACTTATATTTTATTTAAGGGAACAGTTTATGTACGAGAGAAATAGGGCATTAAGAAAACATCACAACCCTGTCCAGTTCAAAATCATAAATCCAATATTAGCCCATATGCCTGATACCAGTCTAAATCATCTCCTTCCGACTCACGAAGTCACAGGCCAGTGGTTCCAGAATCCCTGCGCTGGCAGGGGTCTCCATGTGGCTTCTCCAGCTTCAGAGATCTGGTTTCATCAGGTTAAGGCCGTGTGGCTTCTGCTCTGGCTCGTCCAGCTGCTCAGACACTCCCATCTTGTCTTCCCCGTAGTTCGTTGTCTCTGAGACTAACTCCCAACAACTGGGGAGTTATCTTCTCATCTCAAAGAGGGAAATATCTCGAGATAGCCCAGAAGTCTCAGGAGAAAACCACGCCCACACAGAGGCCTCAATGGCTATGTCCAGATTAACAGGCTAGACTCCATCCCTACATCTCAATCATAAAATTAGCATAAGCATATGGCCGCCACACCACATTTTTCAGAATTCTCAGAAGGCCATGGTCACCCAGAGGTCTCATTGGCTATCTCCAGATTGACAGGTTAGGCACCACCCCTACACTCTTCACCATCAAAATTACACCACTTTAGGTGATTGTCACATCTATGCTTATACCGCTATTCATATCTGTTTCCTAGATTGTTCGTCTGCTTCCTTTTAGGTTCCTACTGCCCCACCATCATGCCCGCCCTACTTCCACCAACAGGTTGTTCCTTTCAGTTAGTTTGCTCTTGCTCCCACACACATCCCACGACCTCTATGTTCTCCTCATCACTGGTTTTAATTTCCTAGTTGTTTCCTGTCTATGGCATTGTTTGTTCGCCATTCCCTTCCCCCTCCTCCTCCCCACAGTCCTTTCAGGACCATCAGGACCTTTGCTTTGTCCTCAAGGTTGTTCCCATGCCTATCTTATATAAGTAAGCAACCGAAAATAAGAAAAAGGAGATTGAAAGAGAAAAGAAGGAAAAGCAATATAAACCCCCCAAAAATGAGTAAAAAAATTGACAAGAACAGACATAATCCCACGTTTGTCCACTGACCTTTATGACTATCATCCCTTGGTCCTGGGGCAATTCAGAGAGCTGCCCCTCCTAGCCTGAAGTCGATTTTGGGGACTCTGCAGGAATTTTTGGCTTTCTTTTGATTCCATTGCTGATCTGTTATGCTCCCTCTTGGTTCGCCTGACTGAGGATGGCTTTATCTGGACAAACTCTTATCATGTGTTCTCAGTATTACGCCCTGTCATGGCAAGCTCCAGAGTGGGGAAAGCATGTCTTGTTCTGTTGCCGGCTGCACAGTCCTCTGTGCCTTAGCAGCTCAATACAGGGACATTGCCCCCAGACTTGGTGTACCAATAGGGTGGCTAGATCACCCCTTCCTATTTTACCATCTTGCTTTGTTTCCATGTGGGTGTGGCTTGCTGGCCCCTCCCCCCAATCTGTAGGTTTAGTGTTGTTTTCTGTAGCACATACTTATTAGGAGGGGGCCAGTCTTGTACTGATGGAGCTGGTCCTGTAATCCAATCTTTTCATGCACTTATCCACTTGTTTACATCACCCTCAGGTTTGGGTTTTCTGCATACATACTCGCAGTTCTGTGAAGACATAAACAATACTCTCCCCATGAGAGATTTAGTATCTAGCTTCCACCATGTCATCATCACCCAAAATCTTGCACCCCTTTTCTCCCTCCCCCTTTTCCATTCCTATTGTTGGAATAGCATGTATTTAGTTTGCTTTGTTCCGATCTTGAATGATGGATGGCTTTTGTCCTATAACCACTGTTCTGATTATACTTACCTCAGGGTACTCATGTTGTACTTGGCCTTTTGTATCAAGTGAACTGTACTTTGCATAATTTCCTCCACCTCTTCTCAGGAAATGACATGTTTCATGTGATCATCATTATTTTCCTCAGGGTCTGTACGTGTCTACTAGCCCACCAGCAGTGGGGGAGAGTACCTATTTTGCCACAACCCTTCCGTCATCTGTCCTCCGATTGATTTGGTGTTGGATGGTAACACTTGGTTAGATGGTAACTCTTGGTAACACCTCAAAGGTGTTAGATGTTAACTCATGGTTGTTTTAATTTGCATTTCACTGGTAGCTAATGGTCAGGAGCATTTGCTCATATCATTATTGGTCAATTGGGTCTCCTCCCTTTTGAATTTCCTGCTCAGGTCTTTGCCAACTTCCTCAGGAAATTCACTGTTTTTCTCTTTCTGCAGGCTTGGAGAGTATGGTGGATTTTAGTTCTAAGTCCTTTGCTGTTTCATAGCTCTTCAAGTGTGTGGTTTCTCTTGCAACTCTCTTGAAGTCTTTTGATGCAGAAAGGTGTTTATCCTTAGTAAATCCCACTTCTCAGTTTCAGGTTAACCTGTGTGAGTATCCTTCCTTTTTGTAGTTAGCTTATGTATTCCCTAAACCTAGGTTTTTAAGTTTGGACAGGTTCCATGGTTGATGAACCTGATACTTTGGCGCTTTACTTCCAGTCTGTGATCCACCTGGAGTTTGTTCTTGAGCAGGGTGTGAGGTACATATCTTGTCACATTTTTCTACAGGAGGATATCAATTGTGGCCAGTACCACTTGCTAAAGAGAGCATCCACCTCCCACTTGATGCTTTGGGGTCCCTTGTTGAAGATCAGTTGTGTATATATGCTCATGGTTTTACTGCTGTGTTAACTGTTCCTTTCCATTGGTCTGAATATCTGTCACTATGTCAGTACCATGGTGTTTTGACCACTTGTGCTGCGCAATAGGTGTTGAAGTCCAGTAAACCAAGCCCTCCAACTTTGTCTCTCTTCTTGTGGAGTTCTCTGCTAATTCTCGGTTTCTTCCCTCTACTTATGACATAGGTGGTCGGCTTTTCCAATTATTTGGAGGAGGTCGTTGGTAACTGAAACGTCATAGTATTAAAATTACACAGTGCCTTGGGTAAGATTCAGATCCTTACTATGTTTACTCTTCTGATCCTTGAACATGGATATTCTTTCACTTGCGGAGGATGCATTTGGTCTGCTTTATAGGGTCCTGGAATTTTCCTTGTGCAAGTCTTTTGGGTTTTTTTTTTTTTTGGTGGATAAATATATTCCCAGATAATTTCCTTACTTCCTGGCTATTGGGAAAGTTACTGCCGCCTTGATCTCTGCTTCCATGATCTTGTCCGGTGTATATAGCACACAAGTAGGCTTCTGTTTATTGATCTTGTGTCCTACCACACTTCCAGATCTTCTATCACTGCCAGTACTCCTGTTCTGGACCTTTTGGGGTTGGTTTTCAAAGTATAGGATCATGACATCTGAAAAGTGTGATAATGTCAACTCTCCTCTCCCAGTTGGATACCTTTCATGTCCCTTTGCTGTCTTATGCTGTTGGCTAAGATCACATTCGGGATGTTGAATAGAAATGGAGACCAGGTGTATCCTTGTCTGATCCCTTTTATGATGCTGACTGATAGCCTTTTGGACGTAGCTTTTATTAATTTACGGAGTTTTCCTTCCATTTCCTTGTTCTTGAGATTCTCAATTAGGCAGTGTGCTGTATGCTGTCAATTGCTTTTTCTGTGTGTATCGGTATTATCATGTGCTTCTTATACGTTTTCTTCTCAATGCGGTGTATAACATTGACAGATTTTTGAATGGTCGAGCACCCTGCTTCCCTGAGATGAATACTAACAAGCACTAATAAAATGATCATTCCCATTCTACTGATGAGAACGACAGTAAGAACACTTTTTGGTGAGCAATCTGCACACCTGTCGAAATTCTGATTGACGGTCACACCACAAGACAGGTTTGCACACGGTCCGGCTCCACCAGGTGGCTCAGGCGCTCCGGGGTCAGGACAGGCTGTGTGCCACCAAGCGGCTGGCCTTCAGTGCAGGGTCAGAGGGCACGCCCTGAAGCGGACATGGGGGTGAGCGGGGTGTTGTGGTCGGAACGCACAGCACATGCGCATTGGGGGTCACAGGAGGTGTTCTGAGACCATGCGGGAGGATGGAGCATTTCCAGGGTTGGAGCCTGCGTGTTTGAGTAAGAATCTGTCATATGACTCCTTTGGGGCTGCACAGACACTAGCTACAAGAGGCGCTTGGGGCGCGGCTGGAGGATCGATGATTTCCTGAATTGGAGCCTGCGTGTTTGAGTAAGAATCAGTCATGTGACTCCTGGTGGTCTGCGCAGGCTCAATGGTGTTCACTCGCGGCTCAGGAAATCATGTGACTCCTGGCTGTCTGCGCAAGCGTAATGGGGTTGACTCGCGCCTCAGGAAATCATGTGACTCCTGGCGGTTTGCGCAGGCCCACTGAGGTTCACTCTTGACTGGGGGGAGGAGCTTACGTGATCCACGAAGAGAGCAGAGATTCGCAGTTCGAGGGGAGGAGACGCCATGTGGGACTCAGGCGGTAGTGCCAGTGAGATGTCCCAGGATTCAGCAAACGAAGGGGATGGTCAGCAAGGTACGGGGCACCCTGAGGGGCAGGGTGGTCATCGAGGAGCCGAGAATCCCCGTGACCAAAGTGACCGTGAGGGCTTCAGAGGCCATGGCTGCCCTGAGGGCTCTCATGGGCAGGCTGGCCAGGGTGGGTCCTCGGGGAAACACCAGGAGGATCCTAGTGGCCCTGAGGTTCCCCAAGATGCACATAGCCCCACGTGTCGCCATCCCGGGGGCCTTGCTAGCTCTAGCAGTGGGCCTCCAGTGGGCCCAGTTGCCCGTGACGAACAAGAGGCCGCGGGGAGCCCTGTACATCCAAGTAGCGAAGCAGGTGTGGACACCACACACCCTCCCGCTCCACGGGCACTGCAGGCCCAGGAAGCTTCACGGATGGCTGGAGAAGCAGTGGCAGTACCTGCACGTCTAGCATACCGAAATCTCAGTGTGTATCCTTTCAGAGAGAGACTGCCCGCCGTCCCTGGGCCCTGATTGACACGTTGACATATTCAAAGTGTCAGCCTTAGGGGGATCTTGGTCCATGAGTGGCGGCGAGGTAGTGGGCGGCTGGGGACAGCAGGTCCATGTAAGTGAGAGGGAGGCAGGCCGGGGCGGCCTGAGGTGAGCATTTTCTTAACAGAGGCCGGAATGAAAGGGTGCCCAGCCGAAGGATGCCCTGAGAGGGACAAGGAAGCTGGTGTCTGGTGCTCCCTTAACAGCTTCTTGCAGGACAGTCATCATCCGGTTCAGTTCGCCTCAGGAGGCGGAGAAGGTCCGACGTATCCTGACCCCAACGCCCCATGACTACTCAAGGCTGATTAATATGGAGCTCTCAGTTGAGGGCAGAGTCATGACTGTGTAAGTTCGAAAAGGGTGCAGGGTTGGTGAGGGTGCCAGGTGTTTGACCTATTATCAGCCACTGGGATGCATATTGGAGATAAAATGCTATGACTGCTATGCTGAGGCTGTCAATCTTTATGGAGACAGCCAGCAGCCTGCCCTTTCTCCCTTGGGACACTGGTGGGCTGCAACAGCCAGCTTGGTGTTTGCAAACTGAGATAGTCATCTCTAGCACATCCCCCAGGCCCCCACCCCACCCTACCACCCAAGAGAAGTGGACGTTTTGGTCAAAGGGAAATACTGGGTGCACTCAATGTGATGACTCTGCTTGCCTGAAAAAATGATTTCCTTTCCTCTCCTTTTAGCAGATGGAATGAAAGAGACCCTCTCTTTTTACAAATCTTCATCAACTGCTTCCTGGAACAAGTCAGCCTGGTGAGGCGCCATCTTCAACGCTTTGCAAGTGCCTATCTGAGAAACCCTCTAGAGGGAAGAGGGGCCAATTTCTAAGCTTCCCTCCCATGTTAGCCAGTGGTTCCTGCCCAGACCACTGATGGCACGGGTCCTTGACACTGTGAGCATGCTTGCCTGAATTTGCCCTTCAGTGATGAGTACCCACTTTCTTGGTTTTGTTTGGAGGGAAGAGGGTGTTTCAATGTCTGTCACTGCAACCCCAAACCCTGATATTGAAGGAGAGATTCTTGTACTCTGATTTCAATAGAATTCAGTAGAATTGAGGAAAAC
>PVJH01023683.1:0-34347 GCA_004026705.1 Nesogale talazaci | reverse complement strand
GGGGGGTGGAATGGAGAACCAAAGAAAAGTATCAGGGAGAGGGTGAGTCAATCAGGTTTCAGGAGAGTACTAAATGGATTATGCAATATACATCTGTTTCACCCCCTGCTATCACAACCTGAGTGCCACCTTCCAATCTAGACAAGATGAGAGAATGTGCATAGGTATGGGCAAGAGATGAAACTCAGAACACATTGAACTCAGGAACAGGAATGGGAATAGAGATACCAAAAGAGTAGAGGGAATGGGTGGGGGAGGTGGGAAGACAGGGGTCCTGATCGCATGAGTGGCACATAATCACATACTTCCAGCCAGAAGGAAGAACAATAGAAACCAGAGGGGAAGGGAGACAGCATTTGAAGTGAGATTTGAAAATAATTAACAATCTACAATCTATCAGGGGGTCACAAGGGTTGGTAGGGGAGAGGAGGGAGGGATAAAGAAGCTGATTCCAAGGGCTCAATGGAAAATAAATGTTTAGAAAAGAACAATGAAATATATGTATGAATATGATGGATACAATTGAGGCATGTTCTGTAACATGAATTGCAAAGGCCCCCAATAAAATTATTAAATAATAATATTTGCCTTTATCTTCTTGTGATGCCTTTTGGAATTTTCTTTTAAAATCTTTGACTTCATTATCTCTTCAATTTCCTTAGCTACCCTATGAATGAATGCAAGAATCGGGCCTCTTCTGATGTCCAGTTTGATCTTTTCTTTCTGGGCATTTTAATGACTGAGGTCAATACGTAATCTCCTGAGAGCTTCTGGGTAAGAGTGAAGGGATGGAGTCTAGCCTGTCAATGAAGTCACAGAGTGACAATGCCACCTTGTGAGTGTGGCCATCTCAAAAGATTCTGGAATTCTCTCTCTCTCTCTCTCTCTCTCTCTCTCTCTCTCTCTCTCTCTCTCCCTCTCCCTCTCTCTCTCTGTCTCTCTCCTTCACCTTCCTGTTGAGGTGCCAAACTCAGATCGCTGGAGAAGTCAACAGGAGACCTGCACCACCGCTGAGATACTTCCACTGACATTGGAGCCACAAGACTTCTCACCCACTGGCCTGTGATCTTCCTGCATTCCACATTATTGCATGTCCTGCATGAGTCAGAAGAGGAATTTGTGGACTAGTGTCAGAAAATGGGCTAATATAGGACTTAGAGACTTGATCTGAACTAATCTGAGATGGTTTCTCAAAATACGCTTGCTCTTTGATATAAATCTCTCTCTTATACACATGTGAGTGTCTCTGGATTTGTTTCTCTAGTCAAACCGGGTCTAACACAATGACCTTTTGATTTCTTCATGATTGATGGTCCTGATGTTTCAAAATATGCGTGGTTTAAAATCAGGAAATGTGTGTAAGGTTGTATCCACTCACCACACTTATCTGATCTTTACACTGAGCAAATAATCAAGGAGGCTGAACTGTAATGACTGGGGAAGGCTTAATGACACCCTGAGATAAGCAAAGAATGACTTGAAGAATTTGCTGATGACAATCAAGGACTTCAGTCTTCTATGGATTATAATTCATTGTAAAGAAAGCACAAATCCTCATAGCTGGACTAATAGATAGTATCATGATAAATGAAGAAAACTTTGAATCTTTATCAGTCATTTCATTTTGCTTGAATACATCATCAATGTTCATGGCAGCAACAGCCAAGAAATCAAACAACACATTACAGTGGTCCAGCTTCAGAGAACCTCTTTAAATGTTAGACAGGATGCCATTTTCTGAATTGATATGTGCCTAACTCAAACTATGATATTTTCAAATTTCTCATATGCATGTGGATTTCAGATATTGAATAAGGAAAACCAGAGGAGAATTAATAGATTTGCAGAATGGTGCAGGCCTAGAATATTGAAAGCACCTTGAATTGCCAAAAGAACAAATACATTTATTGTGGAAAAAGAAGAACTAGAATGCTCCTTAGAGACATGCGTGGAAAAATCACATTTAATGACATTCGACATATTATTAGAAAGATCAGTTCCTGGAAAAGGACACCATGCTTGGGGGAGTAAAAGAGAAGTGGAAAAGAGGAATCTCCCCTGAATGAGATTGATCATAACAATGCAACCCGAATGTGACAATATTATTAAGGATGGTGCAAGAGCAGGCAGTCTTTCAAGTGTTGCAGATTGTGTCTTTATGAGTTGGAATGGATTCGATGGCACTTAGTAACAATAATGACCCTAGAGTTCTTGCATTGTACAAATGATTGAAATGCTCAGCTGCTAACTAAAAGGATGGCAGTTCAAGACTACTCAGAAATGCCTCAAAAGAAAAGCACAGGAATACTTCTGAAAACTAGCCATTGAAAAACATATGGAGCGCAGTTTCACTCCAAATGCCATTACCATGAGTGGAAGGCAGCATATTACAACTCATTTTTTTTGTCTTGTTTGGTTTGGTTTGGCCATAGTCAGGGGCACTTTGCAAAAACAACAACACCAAAATAGCAGCCCTTTAAAGAGAGAATCATAAGGAACCATGTCATTGTTTTTTCTGTTGTTTCTTTGCTTTCGTTCAACTTATGTGACACGATCTAGAAAGGCCTTTAAAGCCAAAGATCAAAAGGAAAAGTCGTTCAAAATGGCCACCTATCGGCTGTTGGAAGAAGAATAAAAAGTCATAAGCCAGAAGTTTCAAGACTCATTCCTACTTCAAGCAAACAGTCTCCAGTGTGTCATATACCTGACATCATCCAATTTGGATCCACATTAAGTTGATGCCAGTATCTCGTCTGCTCCAGAAATCAGACTATAGAATATATCAAGGGAAGAAGCCTACAGAGGAGCCCGGGTGGTATAATGGTTAAACCTTGGGCTGTGACCTGCTTGGTTAGCAGTTCGAAAGCAGCAGCATCTCCACAGGACAAAGTCTGGGCTTTCCACTCTTGTTAGCAGTCTCAGTCTGAGAAACCCTCGGCGGGCTTCCCTATGAATTCGTTTTGACTTGATGGCAGTGAGACTGGGGAGAGGGAATGTATCATTATTAAAGGCCAACTCGTTTTGTGACTTCAGAGAGAGCATTTCAGAAATGAGGGGAATCTGTTGAAAAGAGGAGAGAGTAATCAATACAAGAGAAGAATCAGTGTCTTTGTCACTTACGTTCCTGCTTATCTCAAATTGGCTCAAACACACAACCTCAATGGTTCTCAGTTTTCCAAATGTTGTGACCCTTTCATACAGTTCCTCATGTTGTGGTGACCTCCCCCAATCATAAAATTATTTCTGTTGCTACTTCATAACTGTAATTTTGCTACTGTTATGCATTAGGCAACCCCTGTGAAAGGGTGGTTCGACCCCCAAAGGGATGGTGACCCACAGGAACATGTGGCAGTCATGTGCTTATGTTAATTTTATGATTGAAATGTAGGGGTGGAGTGTAGCCTGTTAATCTGGAGATAGCCATTGAGTAGCCAATGAAGCCTCTATGTGGGCATGGCTTTCTCCTGATAGGTCTGAGAAATCTCCCTATATTTTCCTTGTGAAGGTGAGGAGCTATCTTCCCCAGTTACTGGGAGTTAGCCTCCGAGATGATGAATCATGAACAAGACAAGATGGCAGCATCTGAGAAGCTGGAGGAGCCAGAGGAGAGACCACATGGCTTTACCCTGATGAAGCCAGACCTCTAAAGCTGGGGCAGCCACATGGAGACCTCTCCCAGCGATGAGTTGCTTCTGCCACCATGGGATGCTCTTGATGGACCCTGAGCCTTGGAAGTGAGGAACCATGTGGAGACCCCTGCCAGCGCCGGGATTCTGCACCCACTGACCTGTGACTTCGTGAGTCCGAAGGAGACTTTATAGACTGATTTAGGGCATATGGGTTAATATTGGACTGATGACTTTGGACTGGGCTCAATGTCCTGTTCCTCTTGTATATAAACTTTTTCCCTATATCTATATGTGTGTCTATGAAACTTGTTCCTCTAGACTACCTGGACTAACACAGAACTACTGGTCTAACCTCATCTCAAGGCAACTATTTCTACATAACTCCCTCTACCCAGAAACTAGTAACTGTTTCCTCCCTCCTATCTTCAACGCTGGTGGCCCTAAGTGTTCTACTGCCTGATCCAGAGCACGGGGCACTCCATTGTCATCCCCTTATGCTCTTGGCATTCATTTACATCATTGTCACCCCTTTGCAAATAGTACCATTATGAAAACTTCCTTGAATTCTCATTTAAGTGGCAGCTAGACTGGTACACAAATCTAGCACAATGTTCTAAATGATAAGGTGTACACTTGCCCATATTATACCGTTAGCACATATTCCTTACCAATTGCCATGGATTCCAATTGAAACTTATGGTGACCCAAGCATGTCAGATTTTCACAATGAGCCATATGATTTAAGTAGTTTTTTTTAACTAGTCTATAACCATGTTTCTGACTCTGAGTAGACTCAAACATCCAACCTTAGTAGATAAGTAGTTTTCTATCAACTATGGGCCCATCATATTCATTGGCAACAGATAATGTGAGAGCGATCTGTACCTTGATGAAGGAAAGGAGAGAGAAATGTTCTAGTTTTCTTAGTATTAATACTAAGTCAGTATTCATGCTTCTGGTTTAATAGATCCTGTTTGCATTATTCCCAGAATTATTTTATGAAAGTCACCTCAGTGTTTGTTATGTAACTTAATTTATAGTTAACAGTGAGAAGAAAGAGGCTAGTTCAACAGCACTATCACCTTTCATCTTGAGAGGCATGTGATAGGTAACAATATGTTGCTCTTTGCCACTCAGAGAAAACCTTTCCCGGTGGTCTGAGGAATGATCAACCATCGAGTAATTGTAAACAGTCACAATCTACCAGGAAGATCCAAGAACAGAGTAAAACATAGCAACATTGTCATGCCTATTTTGGAACCTGAACAACTGAGGTCAGGCAAAAATGACAGGCAGAACTACAGGGAGAATGGAGTTGGAGAAACCATTAGTTATATTGATCAGATCATTCTGTGTGCAAGATGCCTTCCGTAGCACTTGTAATAATAGTCTGGCCATCACTGGGAAACTATCTCTGGCTCTTAATTAAGTTACATAAGCACTTACATTTCACTGTGAGACTAGATAACATTTCATTTTCTACCAAGCAGATAGGTCTTTTACCTATTGAACTTCTACAGTCACAAATAGATTTACATGTATTTTTTCTATTTGTTCTCCCCGATAATCACATCCAAACATTTCTCTCCCTCACCCCAACACACATATACACACACACACACAAACACACACCCCACATTGTGATTGCTGTTATTATTAGAGACTGTCAAATCAATTCTGCCTAATTAAAAGAAAATTAAGTTTGGGATCATATGCCAGTCTCATAATTAATAAGTTTGAACTCATTGTTGTAGCCACTATGTTAAACCCATCACATTGAGACTCTTCCTCTTTTTTTCAATGGTCCTCTTCTTTATCAAGTATGATGACCTTCTCCAGGAATTGGTACCTCAAAAATCTCCTGTCCAAAGTACACAAGATAAAGTGATATCCTTCTCACTTCTGAGGAACATTCTGATTGTCCTTTTTCCAATGGAGATTTGCCTGTCCTTCTGGAAGTTCATGACATAGTCATTATTATTCACCAACATGACAACTCCAAGTCACATGCCATGTGCACACACAGTTCTATGCTTCTCTGGATAAAAACCAGTCTTTGTTCCTTTATCTAGTTTCAATCTGTTATTTTTCTCCACTTTGTACCTATCGTCTACCTTATCCTTTGGGCACATTCTGGGTTATCATTTCCTCTGCAAAAGCAGGAAATTCCGCCACAATTTTTTATTCAGCTAGTGTAGCTATTCTGGGAGTTTGCTGAAATGAAAGTGAGTTGGATTCTATTATTTTTCATATTATCTGTCTGCCCAGGTTCAATCTTTCTATTAACCATCAGTCTCTGGATACAGTTGTTCAATTAGGAAGAATATAAAATCTAAGGCTGAAGGGTCTATTTCTGTTATTCCATTTACACATCCAGAAATATGTAAACCACCTGAACTAAAAATCACACGAGGAGATAATCCTGTCAAAACAGGGAAACTGTTGGAGACTAGCATTGTGGTACATGTGGCTGAAAGGGTGTAAGAGGTATGGGTGTTTGACAACCCCTCTTCCCAACCACACACATATTTCTAATTTCTCTTAAACTATCACTTTAAGATAACGTCTCTGAACCTCCCCCACTTCTCATACCAGAGCCAGCTGGTTTTCCTCAGATATTTGCATATTGCTTTTCTATGAAAGAGCGCAAGAGAGATCTTTTAAAACATTTCATATTTCCAACTGAACCCAAAGAAACCTGGGATTTTACAGATGTGAGCATTATAGAAATGGCATATAGATGAGAGTCAAAGACCGTCTGGTGGTTTGCATGTACCCATTCAGAATGCGTTCACAAAAGCCAGAGCATCCTTTTAGCAGGAATGTCCCTGAGAGGTTGTTCAAAAGCCCTTGAAAGGGCTGCCACTCTTGTGATAAAGCGAACAGAGGAAAAGATGGAGCACACACTGCCTAGGATTTCAGATAGAAGAGAATGAAGAAGCTATATTAAATACTTTTGTATCTCATTGAAAAAAAACGCAAGGAAGAAATAGGAACAACTGCTAAAAGGTGAAGCCTCCACCTACAATTCTCACTTTTATCAGCTGTCCCTGGGGGTTACAGAGAGACAGCAAAGACTATTAAAATCCAGGAATGGATCTACATGTTTACCTATGGTTTGGAATATCACAGAAGAATCTGACAAAAGGGTAGCTGTGCTGCATAAAGCAGTTATAATGAGCTAATTATAGATCCTTGATGAAATTCTTGGTCACAATCCTAGAAATATTTGCAATTATTCATTTGTACCTTACCCTTTTATTATATGGAATTATAATTCTCTTTCAACATAATAATATTTTCCTGCTCCTGCTTAAAATATAGAGATCAAAGGAAAGTAATATGCAGTTAAATCATCAGGCCAAGCAAAACAAGTCAGACAATGTAAAAGGTAGACTGTAATTTGACTCAGAGTAAACTCAAGCGACAAACAATTGGATTTGAGTCTATGTCAGTTAATACAGGTATTTCACTAAGGGCAAGAGGAGAGAACACATTCTGCTCCTCCACCAACCAGCAATTTTCCATACTTGAGTCATTTTCTCTTACTCGAAAAGGAGAAAAAAAGAGTTGCTGATACCTAGGGGTTGGGTAGAAAAAAAATGTTTTGGAAATGTTGATAGCAACATATGTACAAATGTACTTCATACAACTGAATGATGGATTGCTATAAAATTTGTAAAAGAAGCCAGGCACCATCAGCTTATTTCATCATGTTTGCTTAAACACACATTTGTCATCAGCGATCATATCAGGAAGGTGGGCATGCAATGTTATGATTTTTAGTTCTTTGATACCTGATAACTGATTCCTTTGATATCTTGTGGTCATACAGGCCAGAGTGCTTCTTCCTTGTGGGCTTTGTTGCTTTCAAGCTAGATGGCCACTTATTTTCTTTCAAGCCTTTAAGACCCAGACAGTTTATCTTTTGATAGCCAGGCACCATCAGCTTTCTTCATCACCTTTGCTTATGCACACAGTTTTCTCTGGTGATCTGTCGGGAAGGTGGGCATCATGGTGTCAATTTAATAGAAAAAAAAAGTGTTCTTGTATTGAGGAAGTACTTGAGTGGAGGTCTAATGCCCTTCTGCTACCTTAATACTAAACCTGAAAGTATATGCACATAGATCTACTTTCCCATCATCATATATAAATATATTCACCTATGTACATGACTGTATTTAGACCTCTATAAATGCTCTTTACCCCCCCCCCATTTATTTCCTCTATTTATTTTTACTTTCCTCTTATCCCACTATCATGCTCAGCCTCCATTTGGGTTTCAGTAATTTCTCTCTGTTACATTACTCTTGATCAATCTCTATCAGGCCTCTCACACCCACATTGTCACTAATTTTGAATTACTTGTTGTTCCCTTACTCCTGAGATGGTCAACACCATGTTCTTTCCCCCATCTCCTCAACTTCCATGTCTCCTCAGAACCACCAGTCCCATTGTTTTCTCCTCCAGACTGTTCATCCAGCCTATCTTATCTAGTTAGACCTGCAGAGATAACAATATGTACAAAAAAACAAGGCATCCTAAGATGAAGTGACCAAAGAAAGGAAAACATTGATAACAACCAAAAAAATCCCCAATGTCATATATATATATATATGAATAATAATAACAAAATAAAAACCTGTAAATAGTTCAAGGTCTGTTTGTTGACCTCCAGGAGTGTCCTCAAGTTGAGTCCTATGGGATGCCAATCCCTGGCCCCAAAGTATATCCTTAGCACTCCATCAGGAACTCCATGCTCTGTTGGCAAACCCTTAGTGATTTTCCATGGTGTGGTGGGAACAGACAGGGTACAATCCCAACACTGCTTCTCCATTGTGGTTCCTGTAGGGCCTTGGGTCAGCGAGGGATGCCATGCTACATAGTGTGGCTGGCCATATGGTCCTTTCTGTGTATTGGCTGTTCTGAGTGGGGATATCATCATCAAGGCTCAGTGGGCCAGGATGGACTCCACTCTCTCTTCCTCTCCCTTCATTTGTTCTCATGTGCTCTGGTCAGGCATGTCCCACTCCCCAAGCTGTAGCTTCAGTGCTGCCCTCCAAAGCAAACTCCCCTAGGGGAAGAAGTGACTGTTCACATTAGTTCAGATTTGGGTTGGGCCCTCAGACCCCGCCACTGTTTCCCGGCTCCATGCTACCACGCTGCATTCACATCCTGTGGTGAAAAAAAACTGATGGTGAATGAAACTGATGGTGCCTGGCTATCAAAAGATATAGCATCTGGGATCTTAAAGTCTTGATGGTAAACAAGCAGCCATCTAGCTCAGAAGCAGCAAACTCACAAGGAAGAAATAGACCAGCCTGTGTGATTATGAGAAGTCAAAGGAGTTAGCTATAAGGCATCAAAGAACTAAAACTCATATCATTGTATGCCCACCTTTCTAATATGATTGCTGAAGACAAACGTGCGCATAAGCAAGTGTGATGAAGAAAGCTGATGATGCCTCGCTCTCAAAAGGTATAACATCAGGGGTCTTAAAGGCTTGATGATAAACAAGCAGCCATTTAGCTCAGAAGCAACAAAGCACACATGGAAGAAGCATATCAGTATTTGTAACCACGAGGTTTCAAAGCAATCAGGTATCAAGCATCAAAGAAGTAAAACTTATATCACTGTTAATGAGAGAGAGTACAGATTGGGAACCCAGAGTCCATGTGTTGGTAAGGGGGCATCCTCTTATAGAAAGGTAAAAGGGAGGAGTCACACCAGGGTGCAGTGTAGCGTTGGTGAAATATAAAACTTTTCTCTTGTTATGCAATGCGTCCTCCCAGCCTCACTCCACTCCCCGCCCCGACTATCATGATCCCATTTCTACCTTACAAATCCAGTTAGACCAGAGGATGTATACTGGTACAGATAGGGACCAGAAACTCAGGGAATCCAGAACAGATGACCCCTTCAGGGCCAGTGGTGAGAGTGACAATACTGAGAGGGTGGATGGAAGGTGGAATAGAAAGGGGGAACTGATTATAAGGTTCTACGTGTAACCTTTTCTCTGGGGTGTGGACAACAGGAAATTGGTTGTAGGGAGATATTGGACCATGTAATATATGACAAAATAATAGTTATCAAGGGTTCATAAGAGAAGGGGGGACCCAAGAAGGAGGGGAAAAATGAGGAACTGATACCAAGGGCTTAAGGTGAAGGCAAATGTTCTAAGAATGATTGTGGCAACAAATTTACAAATATGAATAACATACAATGGATAGATGTATGGGTTGTGATAAGAATTGTATGAGCCACCAATAAAATGATTAAAAAATAAATATTAAGATTCAATATAAGTAATGATGAGGGCAACAGATCTACAAATGCACTTGACATTCATTGGATGTATACATGGACTGTGATAAAAGCTAAATATGCCCCCAATAAAATTATTTTTAAGTAAAAGATTTTTAAGAGCCTCCCAATAAAATTATTAATAAATAAACACATAACTAAAGATGCCCTTGAAAACAGGGCTCTGAAAAGATTTCCCATCAACCAAAAATGTGAAATCACACCAGATACTCACAGGAGGTACAGCTTTCCTGATACTGAAATGCATACAGCATATAGTGTGAAAGACTATAATCCACAGCATGCCTGCAATGAGGACAATAGGGATTTGCTGATCATTTCTGAAAGCTTTCCTCCATCCCCAAAAACATTTCTAAGAAAAGTCAAAGATAAATAGTCCAGAATTAGAGTTCTTAGATCATCAGACTTGAGGCAAAGAGATAGTTTCAAATATCTAAATTATTGAGGAATGTATAATTGAACTGAATATCTTACAACAACCCTCAATCGCTATTATTTCTCATAATTAAACTTGTAGATCAGATGCTGAATCCCATTATTACCTACTAGGTAGAGTTTCTAGGGTGCTAATAGCTATTTATCCATGAGTGAAGAAAACAAAGTTTACCTGATCTGTTCTAAAAGGTCCAAAATGGAGCACAAGCCCAAATCAATGATCCTTCTTACACCTCCCCCACCCCCACCCCTGTCTCTGCCCCATATACACACATAAGTGGTCGAACTCAAGGCAGCCAAACCAGGCTTTCTTTGGAAATAGTCTGATTGGTACGCATTTGTCTTTATTTAGATTAAAATCAATATGGGAACAGACATTTAAGAACAATTAATATTCAAATAGAATTGATCTTCATGGTCTTTTGTTCCAGCAAACCCATTCTGTCAATTTGGGCCAAGTAGAGTGTGTAATAGCAAATGTGATCACTTAGATTGTTAGCGATCCATAGAGCTTCATGACTGCGTCACAAAGTAAGAGGAAAAAGCATAACCTTAACTTGGTTCAGCAGATCATATCCCAAAAATTAAATGACAAAAGAAAAAAACTTCTATGTTATATAATTTTGCTTCAATGCATAACAAAAATAGAATAATGCAATATGAATGCATTACTACATGTAGAATCTGTGGATATTGACAAAAGGCATTTTTTTAGGAAATATTGGTGCCCATCCAATTCCCTTTCATTTCTTTTTCCTTAATTGACTGAACTTCAATTTTCTTCTCTGATTTAAGACAGAAGACAGAAATGTTTTTATAAAAAGGGCCTGATAGCAAATACTTTTAGCACTAAAAATGATGTGGTCTCCCTGTAAATTCTAAATTTTATTATTTCAGTGTAAAACAACAAGAACTAAAACATAAATGAATGGGTGTGGATGTATTCAATAAAACTTTATTTATACAAATGGGCAAAGAATTTCGATTTGATCCATAGGACAGGCTATAATTTTCAAACTCTGGTTTAATACCCAACCCACAGAGTGAAATTTTCATGAATACAGCCCAATTTCTTTTGCCAAGAAGTTGTTGGAGGTGAGCATGATTCTGAATTCTAGCTAATAAGATAGGAGGGAGATGCCAAAACCCAAATGACACCAGAATCTGACCCATAACCCACTACACTCATTGCCATCAAATCAATGCCAACTCAAACCAACCATAGAGGATAGAGCAGAATTGCCCCTGTGGGTGTCTGAGGTGGTAAGTCTTTATGGGAGTAGTTCTCCTTGTTCTCCAGCAGAGGAACTGGTGGTCTCCAACTCTTGACCTTGATGTTGGCAACCCAATGAATATCGGCTAGGCCCTCAGGGCTCCTAGCCACTCTATGGGACTAAAACTCCCTCTTTGGGTTTCAGAGACTGGAAATCTTTCCAAAATCAGAAAATCTCAACCTCCCCTGGTTGGACACTTAATAGGTTCAAACCACTCACCGTGAAGTTTGTAACTCAATGCATTAACCACTAAAAGACCAGGGTTCCTTTAAGGGAGATGAGGTCCCTGGGAAACATTTCCTCATTTGTGAAGGAAGGAAATCAAATGAGAGGCCATCTGTTGCACTGCTCATTGTTGTCTGGAGATGTCATGCCTAGAACTGTTACAGCCATGCCCTCCGTGGTGTGCTCCCAGGGTGACTCCAAACGGCAGCACTGATCTGAGGTGCCCTTCTAAATGAAACCAGATTGCCAACCTACCAGTTCTAGCTGATGAGATAAGGTACTTCCACATTCCACAATTCTTCAAGCCAGAAGAATTAGGGATTAGTGACTAAAGCAATCTGTCTTAAAGAAAAGAGGAAGAATTATTTAAAAGGAATGATTTTACTCACTTATAACATCTAAATCTATACTGCTTAAAAGATTTTCCAACACATATATAAGTTAAACATATACAAAAGTTATCACAGTTTAAAGGCTGTGAATTTTACTTAAGAGTTTAAAGGTATCCTCCCATCCTAGCTATCAAAAAGTCCTATTTTAAAATAAGGAAGTGAAAAAATTAAAAAATATAACAAAGCATCTTGAGATAAAATTGGTAGAAATAAATCATGACAATGTGTGATATCTCTATTACACTCCAAGGCATATTAATTACATATCTATAAAATTGGAAGTCAATGTTGATGACAGCTTCTCTATTTCAGGAGAATGTCATTTTATCCAAAGTAGTCAAGAAGTTTACTGTGAAACATTAAACAGTTTTTAATATTGGGATGTCATTTTAATGGTACACTGTTCCCTGTGTCTTCTACTGATGCATCCCACTCTCGATGCACTAAAATGTGATATAGTCTAGCATGTAAGATTTTCTATAGAATCATGTACCAATACATATACATCCTCTATGTTTTTCACAATGTGACATTGGCATTTCTCCATCAAGCAGGACTATTTTCCTTCACTTGGAATGTGAGTTCGTATTTTAACTTTTTTAAACCATAGAATTCAATAGAAACAATTCTAATTAGTTTCCAACTCTTGGTCATCAAAGCCAAGGTGTCTTCTGCTCTTATTTCCCTATAATAAAAAGGTAAGTAAAAATATTGCTCTTTGAATTCCAGTTCCTTCCTGTACGGGCTTATTCTAATTAAACACAAACAAAATTTGTTTAAAACTGTCTGCACTACTAGTGTATGGTTGGGTGCAGACAAGTTCTCACAGGAATACACTTGCCTTAGTCTCCTCAAAAGCAAAACTCAAACTCACTGTCTTGCAGGCCATTCCAACTCATGGAGGGCCTCTAAGAGACTTTGGAGGCTGTACAATTTTATAGGAACAGATACCTTACCTTTCTCCCATGGAAATTTGAACTGAACACCCTTCTCTCTTGTGGGTTCGAGCTACCATTTTGTGACTAGAACCACCACCAGGGTTTTGTTCCAAAAACAAACAAACAAAAAAAACTCACAACGATACAGTCGATGTGAACTGTGATGGTTGGATTTTATGTCAACTTGACGTAACTGTGTGGAGAGAGGGTTTAACCTCTCAATCAGTTTGTGGTAGAATGATACCTCTTTGGAGACCCTTTCATAGGAGAGACACTGAAGAGAGCTGAGTCCTCTCTTGACTCTTTTCACCTTTGGACTTGCTTGGGTTCTGCATCTGACTTCAGGGGAAACTATATGACCTACCATAATCCCCTTGACCTTGGATCCACATAGATCCACAACCACCAGCCTACTTTTACCAGTCTGCTTCCTGATGCACCTTCTTACTTCATTGACCTGAAGCTTCATGAGTGTGGAGAAGGTTCCAGTTAGCATCAGACTCATAGACTTGAGTTATATTGGACAGGACTGCTTTCTTAGTATAAAAAGAATCCTTGAAATAAAGTTTTTCTTAGACAGATGAGTGTCAATGGTTTCGTTTCTCTAGAAAAGTCGATCTAACACACCAACTTAGAGTGACCTGCAGACAGCAGAACAACCCTCTTAGGTTTCTGAGTCACTGCATTTGTATAGGAGCACACAGCCTCATCATTCTTCAGTAGAGACATTAGTGGACTAGAACCACTGACCATCTGTTAGGCAGTTCACTGTAGAGTCCACTATACCACCTGGGTTTCTCTAATCTCATTAGGGTGCCTCTAAAATAAGGTACAATGATACTATTCTTTTCAGGAAATCTGTTAGGCCCATATAATTCAAATGGTTATGTGAACCATTTCTAGGAACTCCAAATGGATAATGCTGATGGAAAATTGAAAAGGACATTGGTAAGAAAAACTGAAAAAAATTGCATCAAGGAACTTTTCCACTATCAAAATAATTCATCTGCTTATTCTTTAATGAGAGCAAGGGCTGTCGTTTGAGAATTTCTTTAGGAAATTTAACTTATCCATTCTACCACTCTCATCTTGACCTTTGAACTTTCAGACTTTATTGGGCTACCAAACTACCCAAACATTTACAAGAATTTTGATTTGAACCCTTGAAGATAACAAAATGAGTGTTTTCACATGGCATCAACTGAAGTTACTGGAATTATTCTACAAAGGGTTGAAGAAGTGGAAGCATCACCTTTAAAAGTATATAGACCAAAATGGAGCATATGTCAAGAAAAATAGCTTCACATTTTTATTTTTGCTCAATAAAGATTTATATGATTTTTGAGCAATATTTTTACTAACAATCATATGTAAGGATGCTTACACTCAAACCTAATGATCTTATTGTTAAGAAATCAAGACCATATGTTGAAGTCACATGCAAATGTTCCAGGCACAACTTCTGTAAGAGAGTCCGTGAAGAGCATCAGCCTTTAAAGATTAGGAGAAATGGGCCTTTAGATGATTCAAGTGTCTAACCATTAGGCTTTCAACAGAGATTTGGGATCATAGAGCAGAAATAAGCCAAATCTGTTAAGTCCTATTTGAACTTTTGACCCACAAAAAAGTCAACAATAATAAATAATTAGCTATTCTCTTCAAATAAATTACCTAAATGCTTTAGGAAATTTGTTACACAGTAATGGAAAACTAACACAGTCACCATGCCCACAATTCTTCTTTCACAGGACAAAACCATTTCAAAATACACATGAATAACAAAATAAATTACCTAAACATTTTGGGCAATTTATTACACAGTCATGGATAACTAATACTGACACAATGCACAAAAAAGCCAAAGGACCCTGTGATCTAGAGGGTGAGAAACTTGGCTTCTGATTGAGGAGAAGTATTGCAATTATATCCTTAATGTTTAATGATCCTGACTGGTGGTAATTTATTAACTCTCTGAATAAACCCCAATTATTTTAAGTATTTTCTGTGAGCTCTGCGTGGTCAATGCAATGAATTAGCTAATGTAGCATAAAATCCCTGGGAGGCTACATTGGTGTTAGAGCAGGTAAGGAAGAATAGAGGATGGAGGCATGCCTCTTGACAATAAATAAGCTAGGGGAGGTCATATTCCGCCTACTAAACCATGCACCGCACTCATCAAACCAACTCGAACTCGAAGATCAAAGCCCTTAATCCTTATTTGGGATTTAGGGGCACCCAAGTGTTTTAGACGACAGAAAAGGGGAGAGTGTCCACTTGAGATAGTTTGAATTGGGACTCAGCAAAGCTATTAGCATGCTTTGGCTGGCTGAATCTTTGGGAGTATGAACTCCCAACTATTAACAGTCCACAGTCAGAAAACTTAACCTGATTTCTCCCTGGCCAACTATGCCGTGTTCTCTTCCTAGGCAACCATAGCTGATATGCAGGCAATGGCTCAGATTCCACAAACTCCACCAGATGCTACTCGGTTGTTGCTATATTGTCAGTTGCCATCACATCTTCTCTGACCAACAGCTGCCTGATGCACAGGCTGCTCCTGTGCATAAACCCATGGTCACAGCCACAATGTCAACCCACCTACTCGAGACGTTTCTTCTCCATAAACACCCCTGGCTTTCACCGAACACGTTCTTTTCCAGGGACAGATCTCTCCCACACGTCTGCAGTGTGTAAAACAAAGTTCTGCTATTCTTACCTCTAAAGAGCATTCTGTCATGACATTCTTCCATGACAGATTGATTTGTCCTTCTAGCAATCTGTGGTATTTTCAATACTCTTCTCCAGCACCACAGGTCAAGTGCATCAATTCTTCTTCTCTCTTCTTTATTCAATATCCAATTCGCATGCGTATTAGGCAAGAGGTTTAGATCAGACATGTTTTAGTCCTCAAAATAACATTGTTTCTCTTCAATACTCCAAAAATGTCTCCTAATGCAACCGCTTCTATGAACACTGAATGGGAATCCAAGCAAGAGAAAAGCTTTGACAACTTCAGCCTTTTCTCTATTTATCATGAAGTTGCTTAGTGGTCCAGATGTGAATGTTTTCGTCCTCTTGACATTGACTTGTAATCCATATTGAAAGCTGCAATCTTTCAGCATTTGCTTCAATCATCGGCAATTGCTTCAAGTTCTGCTCACTTCAAGTCCTCTTCACTATAAGCAATGTTGTGTCATCTGCATATCGTAGTTGATAATAATTTTCCTCCAATCCAGAAGCCACATTCTTCTTCAGAGAAGTGAGTTTCTTTGATTATTTTGTCAGCATATAGATTTTATAGGTGTAGTGAGATGATGCAACCCTGTCATGCACCTCTCCTGATTTTAAATCATAAACTATTCCCTGATTCCCTTTCCACAACTATCACTTGGTCCATAGATATGTTCCCCATGAGCACAATGCAGGCTTCTGCATGTTCCATTCTTCTCAAGGTTACCTAGAGTTTGTTATTATACACACAGTCAAATGTTTTGGCATAGTTAATAAAACATAAGTAAACACCTTTCTGCTGTTCTTTGCTTTCAGTCAAAATCCATTGGATATCAGAAACAATATCCCTTGTCCCAGGTGCTCTTCTGAATCTGGTTAGGACCTTAGGCCACTCTGTCATTGTTCTGCTGCAAGGATTGGTGGGTGAGCGTCAGCAAAATTGTACTGGAATGTGCTAAGTGATACTGTTCTAATGTTTGAAAATTCTGCTGTGTCACCTTTCTTTGGAATTGGCACAAATATGAACCTCTCCCTGTCAGTTGGCCAACTAGCTATTTTTAAGAGTATTGTTAATAAACACGTATTTTTAATAAGCAAGTCAGTGCTTCCAGTGCTTCCTCAGCCTTGGAAATGTTTCATTTTGTATTCTACACATCCTATATGCCTTCTTGGCCATCGTCTCCAGTGCAGCTTGGGGTTTTTCTTCAGCACCGTTGGTTCTTGCTCACATGCCACCTCTAGAAATGGTAGACTGGTGACTAGTTCTTTTGGGCACAGTGACATTATGCATACCTCTTTCTTTAAATGCTTTGGATGCTTCCTATAGCATTCAATATTTACTCATAAAATTTTTAGATATTACTAAATGTTTGAATATTTTTTCTTGAGTTTTTTCATTTGAATATAAGCTGGGTATGTTCTTCCCTTTTAGCATTCTAACTCTAAGTTTTTGCATATTTTATTTAATATTTGACTTTGTCTTCTCTAGGAGCCTTTTGAAATTTTCTATTCAACTTTTTGACTTCATTATTTCTTTAATTTGCTTTGGCTACAGTGTGATTTAAAAGTAAGTTTCAGCATCTCTTCTAACATCCACTTTCTTTCTGTCATGTCTTTCTTTTCTCTCAATATATTTTTTCTTTAATATTTCTTTCATTTATTATTAATTGGGTGATAACTCATAGCTTTTATCATTCCGTAGTTCAATAGCAAGCAGAATTGTACACTTGCTTTCACAATTAGTTTCCAAATATTATTTTTCTTCCTAGATTCTTTGACATTATCTCCCTTTTACAGCCCCCCCACCACTCTACCCACCCACCCCCTCCCTCAAACCCTTATTCTACTTGCTGTCCCTATAGATTCATTGATCCTGAGTCTCATGTACCAAAACACAGATAAACATATAACACTACTTCCTAAGGATGTTTTCTTTCTTCGTAAATGCTGTTCTTCATGCTTTTCACAGCTCATCTGGTCTTCTGTCAATGTTCAATGAGTCAAATCTGTTCTCCAAGTTCAGGCGAGATATGCTCAAGGTCATATGTTTGCTTCATATCATAAAAAAATTACTGTAATTTTTCAGCTTTATTGTTAACTTATATTTGAGCAATTGGTGCTCTCTTCCACAGAAAGCCCCTGACCTGGCTTTACATCCTGATATTGAGCTTCTGCACCAAGTGTTCCCACAAGTGGAGTCAATTTGACTTAGGGGTATTCCATCTGAAGAAGTCTAAGTGTTTAGCAGCTTTTTGTGTCATTGTAAAAGTATTTGCTATAAACAAACCATTGGTTTTTCAAATTTCCATCATGATAGCTCCAGCTTCAATTCTTAAACCATTTCCAACGACTATTCCTTCCTCTTTGCTTACAAGTTTTGAATTCAAACAGTTGATATTTTCCAACGATTACATATTTAATCAATTTCCAACTGAAATTTGTTGGTAGAATTCTTTCATTTATTCATCACTAACTTTTGTGTTCAGTCCATAAATTTGAAAAATAGTTACATTGATTTGCTTTCCTTGGAGGTGGAAAGATATAACCCTATCACAGACAGCATGTACTTCATGATGGATGTTGCATTGTCTTTTGTGACAAGGTCACACCATTCCTCTTGATTGTCTTATTCCTGTCATAGTAAATTATATGATTTTTTTTATGGACAATAGCCGGCCAGTTTAGCTCACTAATGGAGCTCTTCATGTGTTCCATTTCATTTTTGACCACTTTCAAATTTCCCAGATTCATTCTTGACACATTTCAAGTTCTGGTCATTGACAGATTTTTTGCAGCTGCTGCTTCTAACTTTGAGTCATGCCTCATTGTCACAGGAAGATCCCTGAGACGCTACACACAGGCTTCACAGAACTCATGTCACCACCGTTAAGTCTGTCTGAGAAAGCAGCTCCTCCTCAGTCTCCTTTCAAATGCCCTCTGATCTCAGAGACCCATCATGATAATATTTCAAAATTTCACTTTTTACTCCTCAGGGCTTCAATATCTGACAGTGTTTTGAAGCTGTACCTATGGTTTTCAGAGGCACCCCCTTTGAAGTGGGGAGCTGCACCCTTTTTGGTTGTCTGTTCTTAGTGGGAGCTCTGCTGAATCCAGTTACTTTGGGTGATCCTGCTGGCATTTAAAATAACCGTGCCATAGTTTCCAGTATCACAGCAACACACAAGCCACCACAATGTGACAAACCAACAGACACATAGTGGATGTTTAATCATAGCACTGAAAAATTCTCTAAACTGGAGTGGTATTTTCCAAGAGCACTCCTCACTTCCTTTACATCTCCCACTGTAGACTTTCTTTCAAACCTTAGCCATTATGTCTCCTCCTTTCCCCCGCCTACTTATCTTCCTTCTATGTTATAGAATAGAGTTAGGTACAGGGTGAATGTGGAAATGTTTCTATTTTTCACAATCCTCAAATGTTCCCTTTTGATTCTGTCTGTAGAGCCTGTTGTGAAAACTGCAAAACAAAACACAGAATGATTCTTACCATTTCCATGTAAGTATGTAACAATAGTCCATACTTCTCTCTAGAGGCAAAGTGGTTATCTTTGCTCAACTGGAGGAAAGATCTTGAGACAAAAATGGAAATAGAAAAGCAGAGACAATATTTCAAAGATTCTCTTGTAATGCATGCTCATGGGTACATAGAGACTAGAAGAAGAGATGTTAAGTGACTTTTCACAAGTCTTTCACTTAAAAGCAGAAGTCAAATAATAACAAAAAAAGACAAGGGCCCCTGGAAAATAAATTGAGGTCAACTGTCTTTCAGTCATGGCTTAGTAGAAAGATCACTGCAATTCAGAAACAGATTGACTTAAATCACTCTTCTGTTTGAAGGTGGGAAGGAGTTTTCAGATAAATCATAAAGGTCATAATAATGACTAAGTAAAATCATATTCAAATTAAAACAGACTGTTATAATTTCAGTTCCTCTAGTTAACCCTAAAGCACATGTGTGATTAGCAAGCAAGTAGATGTGTTTCAAAAAAATAAAAGAAATTTTAAGTTCCCAGGGACGTGAGTGTGAATTTCTTCAAATGCATTATGAAATCCTTGGTGGCCACTGCTGGCATCACACATGAGGAGGGAATGGTGACAAGAAAGAAGCTATGCTTAATAGCCAGATGCTATGTTACTGATGCTGCTTCCCCATCGCCACCATCACATATGTAATTCAGCAGTTCTTCACAGTTACTAAAGAACAAGGATAAGTAGCAGACCCAAACTCAGAAAATTATAGATCAGAATGAATTTCATAAGTCAATTTTTAAACTATATTTTTAGGTAAAGAAACCTTATGAGTAATCTAGTCTGTCTCCCCACTCAATCTGATATAAAAACTTCCTAAGTAATAGGCAACCCAACTTTTGCTTAGACATTCCCACTTATGGAGAGCTCATGTTTTGTTCAACTTACAAGGATGAGTCACTTTTATTTCTTTTTAATTTTTTCCCAACAGTTTTATTGGCAAGTAGTTTACATGTCATATGATTCAATAGTTTGATCAGTCAATCATATCAAGAATTGTACAATCACCCCCACATCAGTTTTAGAGCATTCCCCTGGCATGGTTAAATCATCTTTCAAAGGGGTTATGCAATCCCAGCCTAATCTCAAGATCCTTCCCCCAACTGATCTTCATTATTTACTTCTGAAGTCCCTTTCCTTCCTTGTCACCCACCCCCTCATCTCCTTATTCCCGAAATTCCTTCGTATCAGTTATTATCATTCAGCATCCACTCCTCCTGTGCTTCACAGTTTGGAGACCTAACAGAAAGCAATAAAAAGCTAAATCACAAGAAAGTGGTAAAAGTAAAATCATAATCATTTAAAGACAAAAGTACAGATCAAAGACAAAAGACAAAAAAGCTAAATCACAAGAAAGTGGTAAAAGTAAAATCATAATCATTTAAAGACAAAAGTACAGATTAAAGACAAAAGTAAGAATGAAAAGATCTCCAACACATTCAAAAAGCCAGGGGAGAAATTTCTGTTATGGAACCAGTAGGAGATACTTGAACCCAGAAAAATTCCAGGTCCCATCAAAAGAGTGGTCGACTGGCCAAGTATTGAGTTCTATCCAGCAAAATCAAGATTGCATGGTCCCTGCCTGATAGGAAAGCTGTTCGAGATTCTTGTCTGTGGCAAGAGCATATCTGCCAGCGACGACATCTGAGGAGTCACGTTTAAGAAGACAAAGTGATTCTGCACAAAGTAGGCTCCTGACGATTTCACTTAGCATCCTTTATATTTTTGAAAACAGTTGTCAGCTGAGAGCAAAATTAAAATTAGATTGTAGGAATGAATCAAGCAAAAAAGTCCATCTCTGAAGGTACGTCTCCTATGGCTCTGTGAATCAAGTTCCAATTAGAAGTTCCAATAAAAGGCACACAATGTTCAGGAAGATCCAAGAAGCCTATTATGGCCACATTTTTCACAGATCAACCTTGTTCAGGGCTCCTGCATATGTTAGGTAGCTAGCATAGGGACAACTAAGATGATCCCAAACTGAGCATGCACAGACACAAGCCCTCTGGGCCCACGTAAAGCCAACATATTGAACACACTCACCTGAGATACGTCACACAGGTGAGCCTTACTCAGTCAAGGAGATCAAGCAATCCCATTCACCACACCTCCCGAAGCAGAGGTTTGAGGTAGCCTGGCTGTGAGGAGGTCTGACTCCTTCACTGGCACCTCCTCAGTAGCAGGTGGAGGGTGAAGGTCTCCTCCCTCATGTGGGTGCACTTGTGCCTGCTCAAGGCCTCATCGGGTCCCACAACATCTGGGCCTCCATGCATTCAGCTTCTAGGGTTCTTGGGCTTGAGGCCTCCCAGGATCCTTCCACCCAGTTCTGCACAAGTAAGAGCTCTGTCCACACGGTGGATCACATCCAGCTGATAGCCCCAGCACAGCTTCCTCGTGGCTTGGCATGCTGTCCCGAAAAAGCCTGTACGACTGTTTGCCATGGTAAAACCTGAAACTTGTTTTGTCCTTCATAAAAGCTCACTTGAATCACACAACGTGCGTCGAAGAACCAAGATATAACCCACTCCAGAAACCTAACAGATATTATGGAACAAATGTCTCTTTAATTTCCTTACAGTTTTAAAAGTAAATAAGAACTCCTCCCCCTCCATAGTTCCTCTGTGCATGTGCAAAGCCCTAACCCTCCTGAAAGTGAATATGTAAATAGAAACTACTAATTATTCTCTCTGTGTGAACTTTCAAAATGCTGTGCAAAGCAAGACGTGGACAATATTCTTTGTAGCATTGCCCATATGAAATTTTTCACTTGTTTTCTGGTTTTCACATAGATGTTTCCCTATATTTCTTGTAAATTGTTCTGTGCTTTAAATATGACCTTTTACTCTATTCAACACAGGCACCTTGAATTCCTTCTCTCTGAGTTAGTGTTTATCTTCATAACAGTGTTCTTTAACTCAGTACTTCTCTTTAAGACTTCTTTTCCCAAAGAAACGGTATGAAATTGCTGATTTGGGGGTCGTTTTGGTTGCAGTTGTTTGAACACTAGAATAAACACCATGCATTCAATTGACTAGAAAATTTAAAACTCTGATTTGCCTCTTTTATTTCATTTGTTATTCTAATAAGTCAGTTTTTTGTTTTGTTTTGCATTTCTTTCTTTCAACCAAAAAGGATAAGTGCTTTATTTTATAGAAAAGTCAGGGGTTAAAGCAAAAAGTGATGGCAGGACATGGATGGAATCTCACATTCACCCTGGCCAAAGTTAATATGGGAGCATAAAGAGATTTGAATGGGAAACTTAGTCCGAGTTAACCAAGCATTGTGGATAAATGGAGAATATCAAGAGATTTTTTAAAATTAAAAGAAAAAAGCAAAAAACTACATTAAATGTCTTTCTAAACAATTAAAGAGCAGGAATACAATAATTCACAAAAGCCATGTATTGGATTTATTCCATCTCTCAGCAGTTATTATTTTTCACTAATTTACCAAAGTCAGCATTGCTCCTTCAACAAAAAAGGAAATTCTGGCATCTCAAGAAATAAATAGAAGGTTGCGGTTTTATTCATTTATTCATTTATTTTTAAGGGCAAATTTAGTACTGTTTTCATGTCTTTGTAGGCTTTGTAGTCTTTCTAAGTCTATGTTTGTCAATGTCAATTCAACCCTCCCTAAGAACCACAGAGCTACAATTACAGATGTAAAAAAACAGTTTGTGTGTAATTTAAATGCTGCAAACTGGCAATCTTCTCATGAAAAACACAAACAATTACTTCCATTCCTGTGCACCAGTGCATCTGGTTCACCAGCATTTTTTTAAATGTAGGGTTGTATGTGGATTGATAGTTAATTTCTCAGCTAGGAAGAAAAGAGCTATACTTTTTATAAGGGTGAGCTATTTGCTTTTCTATCATAGCACACTGCCATGCTTATATGGTTAATGATTTGAATTATACAGCCAAATAATCAAAGACAAAATCTGCTCTGCTTAAATATAGCAATTTTCCAAAGGCCACCAAGGTCTAGAGATTCTAACCTTTTCTGAATATTGGCATAAACTTTGCTGTATAGAGACCAACTAGTTGTTTGGAACACCATGAAGATAAAGCATTCAGTAATACCCACAAGGGGAAATATGGCAGCCATATTCCATATCCCTTCCTATCTATGATGAAAAGAAAAGTACAATGCATTAATGAAAGCAATCCTTCCTTAAATGGACTCCCAAATAGGCACATTGCACTAAAGAGCATGTGTCTTCATTAAATAAAGATCTGCAGACTTAAAAAAAAATGTGCCTCTATGCAGTATATACATTTTAAAAAGCTCATATGTTGACAGCATTTGAGTAAACAAAGCCACAGAGATAATGAAAGTCGATGGCACAATATATTAGTTTGCATGTGGAACATTTTTCCACATTCATTCAAAAGGAAGTAAGCATTAACACAAAGATATTATCTATATACTTTCTATTTTCTTACTAGAATTTACCACAGCTGGGAGGAAAGAAAACCTTTCTTCACTGTTAAATACATATTTCTCGCCATCTTATAGTAAACAAAAAGCTTTGGCACTTATGTTGAAATTTATTGTTCTTTAAATGGGCATTACCAGAAACAAAATAACTGAGAAAACCGTTTATTTTTGAAGAAAACAAGCTGTTTCCATGGATCATAATGGTATTAAGGGGATTGTTAGAAATTCCTCCCCAGCAGGTATTTTCAAAAAGGAGACACACTCCCCCATAAAGAAGAATTTAAGAAAATTCTGCCAGTGGCAAAAAAAATGAATTCAATTATTCCTAAAAATTCCTTCTGAACTTATTTTTATATCTCTAATTTCCAGTTGCTAGTTCTTCAAACCAGAGCAAGGAGTAGAAAATGTAATTTATTAGCAAGTTGTAGCCACTGACAAAGTCCATGTAGGCATATTTTAGGTTTGAATACTTTAATTTGAACTCATTGTGCTGTCTTTATATTGCTCTAGCTTGGAAGAAAATAAAGTATGAGGAAAATAGATTTAAAACATACTCCAGTGCTTCCCAGTGTAGTACAGGAATTCATTTAAAGACATAATATATGTTGACTATTGAATAGTTGGACAATAGAAGGTGGAGCATAGTGTTGTGTTCTCAGAATGGATACTTGAGACAATTAACTTTTATGGTGCCAACCTGTGTCCACATGTGCCAATACATGTGGGATTCATTGAAGGGAGGAGAGGTAAATGTCTCGGTGAACCTCACCTTTCTAGTTCTCCAGTGTCTTGTTCTCTGATGGTCAGACTAGGGTGTTAGCAGCTTTAGCCAGTTCCTCAGCTGACAAGGCTCACTTTCTGTTAGACATCTCTGAGGAAAAGGGTCATGGACCTACCCTGATGCAGCCCTGGGTGCTGGAGAACCCGTGTGGAGATCCCTGACACTGTTAAGATGCTTAGGTACTCACTGATTTGGCTTTCCTCCTGAAGTTGGTGTCATTGCATGCGTTTTTTAAGGTTGAGAAGGACTTTGTAGATCGGTGTCAGACAAAGGGCTCATGTTGGACTTGTAGGCTTGGACAGCACGGGGTTGGGATGCTTCAGTAATGTACATTTACCCTTTAATAAAACTCTCTCTTACATACATATGAGTTTCTGGGATTTGTTTCTTTAGACTACCCAGACTAAAACAATACCTAAACTTGAAGTATTATTACTTTTATTTTTCACATTTTGAATCAACAGGAGCATTTATTGAACTATGATGTTGGGAATGTTATTGAAATATAAAGTCCCATCCTTGTACTCAAATAACTTGGAGTCTTACATTTAATGAAGTATAAGAATATCCAATTCAATTCAGTATATCATAAAACTACTCTATGTGTCACTCATAGAACTTCAGAAATCTAGTCAGAAGAACTAGCAATCAAAATGGCATGAGAAAAATCTGCTAGGGAAATTATAACAATAGAGATCAAATATTTATAGTTTGAGCTATATCCAGTAATATATACACATATTTATAGTGTGAGTTATATGCAGTAATATACAATATTATTCCAGAATCATCATGTCCTAGGATCTCTAAGTGAAATCAGGTTAATATTGAGGTATATATGTCTTTACCTATGCTGGACATTTCTAAAGGTCCATACCTACCCTGTGTTACTATTTCAAAGATATCAATAATTAAAATTGTATTCTATATTTTCACAGGCAATTCAGTTGACAGTAATAAATAATAATTTAGTGAGCCACCGCTTGTCTGTCATATGTGTTGACTTGAGTGTTGCTATGATTCTGAAAGCTATGTCGCTGGTATTGTTTTTTTTTTTCCATTGGAATTTCAGTTGCTATCAGTTTCACCCAAAGGGAATAGGATTTAGTGGAGCTTGCAGAAGATGAAAAGGCAATGCAGAAGGACTAGAATGCCCCATTCAGAGCCACCTTATGCATAGCTTCAAAAAATTTTCAAATGCCTAAATGCAAAACAAAGTAAGCAGAACCTTGTCAGAGATACTGCCAGGAGATGGGCCTCTCAGGTCTGAGGGCACTAGAACTGGGATTGAAGAGGTGCTGAGTTCACGGAGGGAAGTCAACCATGCTGACATGAGTCAGGTAAAGCCTGTGAGTGGGGCTTTCAGGATCTTCATCTGCACAAGGTAGAATAGAATAGTTGCAAAATTCTTCTCAGGACTGGAACTCAAAATGTGAAAGTATGAATCTAGGAGAACTGGAAGTGACCAAAAAATAAGATGACCAGATGTTCTGCTTTTTAGCAATTTGTTCCAAATCCCATGGCATGTTAAAATTAAATAAATATATTACTGTACTATCTTTGCATTCTGTGAACATTTTTTCCTCCATATAGACCAAATATGGGGCGGGGGCTATCACTGCCCTCTTAGATCAAATTTTTAATCAAGAACCCCGCTTAAAATGGTGTCCCGCTTAAAATCCGGTCACTTTAAAACATGAAGATTGATATTCTAGACACTCGGGAGATGAAATGGACTAATACTGGCTATTTTCAATCAGAAAAAAATAGAATGTACTCTACCAGGGAAAACACATTTAAGAGGAATAATACGGCAATCTTTGTCATAAAGGATCTTGCTAAACCCACCAGGAAGTATAATGCAGAAATGATATATAGCTATCTTCCTTGAAGGAAATTCTATCAATAAAATTATTATTTAGTTTTATGCACCAATCACAAAAGCTAGTGATAAGTAGTAGATTGAAGAATTCAAGATAGTTATTGGAGACTGGAACACCAACAAAATTTGGAAGCAAAGAAGAAGGAACAGTAGTTGGAAAATATGACTTGAGAAATAAAGCTAAAGATCATATGATAGAATTTTGCAAACATGATACTTTTCATAGCAAACACCTTTTTTCTTTTTTTTTCTTGGGGGGGAGGGGGGCATCACTGCTCTCCAGTGGTGGGAGTAGGAGGCCCAGCCCCACTGCTGGAATTGAATCTCTGTCCCAGTGGGCCGCAGTCCCGCGTACAACCACTACTCCACCATGGCTCAGCCCGCAAACACCATTTTTCAATAACACAAAATGTGACTATAAACTTTTCCATATGGAATACACAAACATCAAATTGACTACATCTGTGGGAATCACAATGCAGAAGCTCAATATCAGCAATATCAGGGGTGAATTGGGGAACAGATCATCAATTATTCCTATGTAAACTCAAGACAAAGCTGAAGAAAATTAAAACAAGTCCAGAAGCATCAAGTCCTGGAGTCTATCCTGCCTGAATGAGGAGACCATCTCTCAGACAGATTTAATTCATTAAACACTAGTGTCAGAAGACCTGAAGAGCTGTGAAAAGTATGAAGAACATCATTCATGAGGAAAGCAAAAAATCATTTAAAAGACAGGAAAGAAAGAAAAGATCACAATGAAAGGGTCTCTAGAACTTGCAATTAATCAGAATCGCTAAAGCAAATGTAATAAAGAATGGAGGAGCTGAATAGAAGATTTCAAACCCCAATATTACAGCAAAATATTCAATTATCTAGAGTTAGACAACTAAAAACAAGGAAAGATCTCAGTATATTTGAAACTAACAGAACTCAATAGAAAATTCAAACCTCAATTTGCAATTTTGAAAGATTCTGTAGGCAAAATCTTGAATAATTCAGGAAACATCAAGAGAAAATAGAAGGAATACACAGTCACTGTACCACAAAAAATTTGTTGGCAGTGCACCATTTCAAGAGGTAGAATATGAGCAATAACCAACTGGTGCTGAAGGGAGAAACTCAAGATGCACTGAATGCAATTGTTGAGAACAAGGATTCAGAAATTGACAAAATCCTCACTGAAATGTTTCAGAAAGCTAAGGAAACACTGGAAGCAAACCACGTCTCTGCCAGAAAATTTGGACGACAGCTACTTGACCAACTGACTGCAAGCCATCCATATTTGTCCTCCTTCCAAAGAAAGGTGGCTCAATATAATGATCAAACTATAGAAAGATATCAGTGATATCGTACACAAGTAAAATTTTGCTCAAGATCATCTAATAACAGTTGCAGCAACTGTCAATCGAATGGAAACTACTAGAAGTGCAGTTCAGATTCAGAAGAAAACATGAACAAGGGATAACAATGCTAATGTCAAATGGATCTTGCTCAAAGCAGAGAATACAAGAATACCAGAAAGATGCTTACTTGTGTTTCATTGACTATGCAAAGGCATTAGACAATGTGGACCATAATAAACTGTGGATAGCCTTGAGAAAAGCGGCAATTCCAGAAACATATATTGTGCTCATTCAGAACTTGTACATAAATCAAGGGGCAGTTGTGTGAACAAAACAAGGGTATACTGCATGATTTTAAATCAAGAAAGATGTGTGTTAGGATAGCATCCACAAACCAAGCGTATTCAATTTTATGCTGAGCAAAACATCTGAGAAGCTGGATGATATGCAGAAGAATGTGGCATCAGGATTGGAAGAAGGCTTATTAACAACCAGGGTTATGCAGATGACACAACCATGCTTGCTGAAAGTGAGGAGAACATGAAGCACTTACTGATAAAGACCAATGGCTGTAGTCTTCATATGAATTACAAGTCAATGCCAGGAAGGTCAACATCCTCACAACTGAACCAACGGGAAACAGCATGGTAAATGAAGAAAAGGTTGAAGTGGTCAAGGGTTTTGTGTTTCTTGTATTCACAATCACTGCTCTTAGAAGCAGCATCCAGAGATCAAAATATCTCCTGCCTTAGATATACGTGCTGCACAAAGCCACATTAGAGTAGTGAAGAGCAAGGCTGTTGAGCACTGACCTGCTCCTAACTCAAGCCAGGGCGTGCTCCATTTCTTCATGGCATGTTCAAACTGCGCTTTCAGTAAGAAAGACTGTAGAAGAATCTATGTATTTGAGTTGTATTGCTAGAGCAGTATATTGAAACTATATATATATATATAGTCCATATAAGTATATGGACTGCCAAAACGATAAACTGCTCCATCTTGGAAACTGTAAGAACATAGTGTTCATGAGAGGCAACGATGCCAAGACTTTGTCTTACATACTTTGGACATATTGTCAGGAGAGTCTAGTACCTAGCGAAGGTCATTGTATTTGGTAAAGCAGAGGGACAGTAAAATACAGGAAGGCCCCTGACAAGATGGTTGGCCACCATGGCTAGTGCTTTTCTTCCATGTGGGCTTTGCTGCTTCTGGGCTAGGTGTTCATTCATTCACCCATAGGCCTTGGTGATCCCAGATGCTTCATCATTTGGTAGTCGTGTGCTGTGGCAGTCATGTGCTTATGTTAATTTTATGATTGAAATGTAGGGGTGGAGTCTAGCCTGTTAATCTGGAGACAGATTAACCTATGAGGCCTCTATGTGGGCATGGCTTTCTCCTGAGACTTCTGGGAAATCTCACGATATTTCCTTCATGAAGATGAGAAGCTATCCTCCCCAGTTGTTGAGAGTTAGTCTCAGAGATGATGAATCACAGACAAGACGAGATGGCAGTGTCTGAGAAGCTGTAGGAGTCGGCGGAGAGACCACACGGCTTTGCTCTGATGGAGCCAGACCTCTGAAGCTGGGCCGGCCAAATGGAGACCTCTGCTAGCAATGAGTTGCTTCTGCCATTGATGGACCCTGAGCCCTGGAAGCCAGGAGCTATGTGGAGACCCCTGCCAATGCCGGGATTCTGTACCCACTGACCTGTGACTTTGTGAGTCGGAAGGAGACTGATTTCAGGCATATAGGTTAATATCAGACTTAAGACTTTGAACTGGACTGGGCTCAATGTCCTGTTCCTCTTGTATAAAACCCTTTTCCTGATGTCCGTATGCGTGTCTATGAACTTTGTTCCCCTAGTCTACCCGGACTGACACAGCATGGCATAGGAATACTTGTTAGGATGCCAAAGGAACATTTAGTACTTTGTTCTATTGTACCAAGGGTTGCTTGGGGCTGGAGCTGACTCTACAGTAACAAAGAACAGCAACTTACCAGGGATTCCTATTGGGGAATAGTTTGAAGAGTAAATTGATTTCCACTCAGCAAGCCAGCCACCCTTTGCTTCATTTTCTTGATTTCAGTCCTCGTTCGTCACACTTCACTCCTGTGTTCCTCATGTCCATTCTTCCCCCTTTAGTAAATTTTCCTGCCTTCTTAACTTTGGCCTTGAGAAAATGTTGTCTTTTTCAGCACAAATAGTTGATAGAATAATCAAGTATGACACATTTGTTAGAGTTCACTTTATAGATATGTCAATTGGCTAAAAATTGAGTCTCTTGGGGGAGTTGAGTGCCAAGTCCTCAGAGTGAATGTGGGGCACAAGCTTTATTCAACCAATAAGCCTGATATATTTTTTATGATTCTGTTTTTTGTTCCACATTTTTCTCTCACTCTAGTTATGACATTCTAATGCAATCCCTTCCATAGAAACAGATGGGTATAACACCAAACCAAATAGTTTTTCTAGTTTGAAGTTTCATGGAGGCTGATATTTGTGTGGACTATTAGTTCACTGGACTAATTGTTTTCATGTGTCTTCTATTCCCTTCATTTTTCTTTGCTACCTATGGGAAGAGACCGATAGCAGCACTTTATCTGGACACACAGGATTTTTTAGGCCCTCAGACATGATTCATCAATGTAGCATGTATAACTTTGTTATTTGGGATCTATGTTATGCCATGCGGTTTTTGTTGGGTCCTGTTGAGTCCACTGTGACTCAATATGACCCTGTGTACAATAAACAAAAACTATCAAGTCCTGCACCATTCTCACAATTGTTCTCAGGTGTCAGAACTTCACTGCAGTCACTGTGACCATCCGAATTTTCAAGAACTTTCCTCGTTTACTCTGCCCCTCCATGACAAGCATGATGTCCTTCTGCAATGACTAGTCTCTTCTGAGAATATATCCAAAGTAAGTGAAACCAAGTCTAGACATCCTTGCCTCTAAGAAGTATTCTTGTTGTACTTCTTTCAAGAGAGATCTGCTTGTTTTCCAGCAGTCCATCATACTTTCTGTGCCAACACCATAATCCCAGGAGACATAGAAAAATATTATAACGAAATGTGCAAAGATCTAGAGTTAGAAAACTAAAAAGAAAGGACACATATAACATAACTTAAACAGAAAGAACTCAAGAAAAAGTTCAACTCTGGGGTTGCAATGTTGAAAGATTCTATGGAGAAAATATTGACTAAAGCAGGAAGCCTCAAAATAAATTGCAAATCATACACAGGGTCACTATACCCAAAAGAACTAGTTGATATGCAAATATTTCAAAAGGTGTAATATTTGCCAGAACCAATGTAATTGAAAGAAGAATAGCAAGCTGTATTGAAAGCATTAGCCAAAAACAGGCTTCCAGAAGTCATGCAGTATCAATTGAGATGTTTCAATAATTGGGTGAAGCACTGAAACCACTTGTCTATACCAAGAAATTTGCAAGACAGCTACTTGGATAACTGACTGCAGAGGTCCGTGTTTGTACCCATGATAAAGAAAAGTGACCCACTAGAATGTGCAAATTATAAAACAACATCATTGACATTACATATAAATAAAATTTTGTTGAAAATCATTCAACAATGGCTGTAGCAGTACAAGTTGTACTATAGTGTTCCACAATTGCCTTTGATCCTGAATGCCCAGCAAAGGACTTATTTGCATGCTATTGTTTCCTCTGTTTGCGCTATTACATACATGGTGTGTACATTTGCTGTTGAAATGTAGGCAGAAATATTTTCAGACAAGTTTATACCTAGGTTTGAGTACTATAGTCATGTTCTTCTAGTCTTATCTGTTTATCTGACCTGTCTGCCTCTGTATCCACTTACAGATTAATTTTTATTATTACTGAATATGCAAAATTTTGTAATTAATAGTATTTTCCTTTTATGTTCATAGTGCAATACATTTCTGCGTCTTCCATTCCTTTAGTGATTTTGTACTGATCACCTACTTACAGGTACCACTTGTCCATCAGTGTATCACACTCTGGGAGCTTTAATTTTTGCTATGATAATGAAAGTGGTTCCCCTGGTATTTCAAATACCAGCAGGGCCATCCGTGGTGAACATGTTTCAGCTGGGCTTCAAAATTAAAGGGAAGTGAGAAAGAAGAAATTGAATATCCACTTCAGAGGGATTAACCATGGAGAGTCTTAAGAATATCAGAGGAACAACATTATCTTATATAGTGCCAGAAGATGAAACACTGAGGTTGGAAGGCATTCAAAATGCAACAGTGGAAATGCCTCCTCAAAGGATAATTTATCTTAATGACAAGGATGAGGTAAATCATTGGGGATTTTAATTCGTTGATGGGCATGATTTAAAAAACAACAGAAATCATTCATGAATTGTTCAAAAGTGCAATGTACAAAGTTTGAACCTAGGAAAATTGAAAGTAGTCAAAAATAAAATGGATAAATGTCAATATTCTAGTCATCAGTAAACGGAAATGGACTGATAGTGTCGATTTTGAGTTGGGCAATCATAGAGTCTACTGTGCCACAAAGAACAAATTCAAGAGAATTGGCATCTTACTCATCCTACAGAGAACATTTCAAGATGAAGTACTGAGTAAATAATTAATCAACATGCATTGATAATTACTATGTTTGAAATATGAGAGATTTGGAAAGAAAGTAGATCAGTCATTAGAAAATACAAACAGGGACAGACTCTAAGCTAGAGAACATGTGGTAAAATTTTATAATGTCAATGAATTGGCATTTTGAAAACACCAATATTCAAAATATAAACAGTGATTATACACATGTATTTCACAAGTTGGAATACACATAACACAACTTAAATACATCTGTGAGTCAAATGATGGAAGGTCTAAATATCTTCACCCAAAGCGTATCATCAATTTTGGCTCATATCTAATTTCAGCTTGAAACTGAATAATTTTTTTTAATTTTACAAAAGCTAAAATACATCTTTGTGTTCATCCTACCTGAATGTAAATGATTTTGAAAAGCAGATGTGATTCATTAATACTAATGACTGAATACCAGTGGTAGAATGACTAGAGTATCATTCTTTAAAAAAGCAACAAATCATTAAGAAGACAGAACCAAAAAATAAAAAAGAGAGAGGAAAAAAAAAAACCAGTTGATACCAGAACACATATGTTGCAGACCAACCCCTAACAACTACCACGGGTTTTTAGGTACAACTGTCCACTTCTAATATATAAAGATAATAGTAAAGTCATAGAGAATACAAGAGGAGGCAGAGCAAAACAAAGGAGTCCTGCACATTTCATGGTAGCATACTCACCTCTGCCCTTCTTGCTGGTCCATGTGGGGATGCAGGAGGAGGAGAGAGCAGGAGGGAAGGAGAGGAGCCCAGAGGAGAGAGCGATTTATTTCGAACCAAGGCTTATATATCTTTTGGGGTATGCAAGGCCCCTGATTACACGTAGCAACCTACATCACAGAAGAGAGAGTACCATAGGCAATACAGTGATAGGAAGAAGGTGATCTAGGAGTATACACACTATATGAAGAGGCGGGATGAAGGGCTCACATGTAATGGAAAGGACCGATCTTCGAGTCATGATGGCAATCTAACCTTGATTGTCCTTGAGCTGGAGATTTATTTATTCTAAGCTTTAAAGGAGAAGCAATTTAATACCCCCACTGTAGGGAGTGAGTCCCACCTGCAGTGCACCAGACAGTAGTCTGATTGCTCCAGGTGGCTGATACTTTCAGGGAGATAACGTGACGATCATTTACCATTGGTTGCAAACAGTGTCCTTGTGAAGACAAACTTGGGAATAGTCTCTTTACATCCCACATGCATGCTGGAATTTACCCTGAATGTTTGTTAAAGCAATTGGAATAAATGATGGCATAAAATAGCTAAATAGAAAATTTCATAGGATAGCTTTTGAAAAGAACAAAGTAACTCATTATGATGGAATAAATAAAGATGTAGTAAAGAAAATCAAAAGGGAATAACAGAGTATATCTCAAAATAAATAATTGAGTGTTTCAATCTTAGGGTTTAAATATTGAAGAATTTTATAGCTAAAATATTAAATAATGGCAGAAGCACCACAAGAAGATGGAGGGATAAACAGAATTGTTTTACCAAAAAAAAAACCATGATTGATGTTCAACCATTTAAGATGTAGAATATGATGAAGAACCAATGGTATTAAAAATGGTATTAAAGAACGGCACATAAAGCACTGCTGATTAGTCAATTTCTGAGTGTTGTAATGTTTCAACAAATTAATGCAATAATAGAGACACTTTTTACTCTGTGCCAAGAAATTTGGATGTGCCCATTCAAAAGCAAAAACCAAAAAAAAATCTCAAAGTGATACAACAGATGCAATAAATTATCAAAAAATATCATTAATATAACCAAAATCAATCG
>PVJH01023682.1:0-34381 GCA_004026705.1 Nesogale talazaci | reverse complement strand
CCCCCCCCCAATATCCAACATATAGACGTACATGCAAGAATACAGTAATAATAGCAATATAAAATCCTACAAATAGTTTAAGGTCTGCTTGTTGACCTCCAGGAGTGTCTCCTAGTTGAGTGGGATGGGCTGCCACAAAGTTTATCTTTGGCACTTGATCTGGAGCTCCATGTTCTGTCACACATCCTTTGTATTTTGGTGTGGTTGGATCAGACAGGGTATAATCCTGACCCTGTTTCTCCATTTTTGACCTCAGAATGTCTTGGGTCAGTGAGGTAGCTGTATTTCATATTGAGGCCTTTCTCCACTTTTCAATAAGAGCATAGGCTGGCAAGCTGTTTGATAATGGACTTGAAGCCCTGGAGCATTAGTCAAAACCTTTCGGGCTATTGTCTACCATTCATTCATAGACCAAAGGGCGAATGGAGTGTATTCATATGATTTGTACAAAGTGCACTGAGTGTTAGACCTCCCAACAGTCTCCAAATAATGCTGTCTTCCTTTGTTGTCCTGTCTCACACTTGGGGCAACAACTATGTTCTGGAAGTCTATTGGCAGCTAAGCACTGAGAAGTGCTGTCTAGAAAGTCTAGTGGAGTACAAATTGAGGTTCACAGAGACAGAGGATGTATACCTTACATGACTGTCCATCCTGATAGAACATGTGGGCAAAAAACCCAACCCTCAGATGCATCTCCTGGTACTGTATCCTACCAAAAGCTCTCACTGGAGGAATTTTGAGAAATTGTTAGGCCCTTTCTTTAAAGTACAATCCCAACTCCCACCCACCCCCAAGCCTGATTTACAGAGACTTTGTTCTCAGGTCAAAACTTGGGCCTGTATTTGAGTGTTCCAAGGAAGAGGTGTAAGAGCTTTGGAAATTGGTTTCCCAGGGAACCCAACAAGCTAGAACAGCATATTTGAAAGTCTTCCTCCAATATTGGCAACATGCCAGAATGTGGTATAATTCTTTATTAAGTAAACCTGGAAAAATCTGATCCTGCTTCATCAGGAGAAATGGTAACAGAAATAGGTAAAGAACCCGAACCAACCCCTCTTTTTTCATGTCGCACGCTCCAGGCCCACCATCAAAAGCTGCTATAATATAGCTCTGTTCACATCACCAGGGAACCTTCTCAGAGTTCATATCCCCATCTCTCTTTATTAGATGTACCTGTGACCTGATTTCCAGAGCTCATGCTTGTTTTGCTTTTAACACACCACATCTCAGCCAGAATCAATATCCCCAGGCTCTCATTAATTTGAAATAAGGGGTCAAATCAAAAGGAATGATGGCTATCCAGGTCAGTCTCGGTTACTCGTGGTGTTGGGAGAATCTAGCCCTGTTCCCTAAATCCTCTTCTCTTTGCCACAATTTCGCTAATCAAAGCCACGGATAGCCTGATTTGTAGAGTCCTTTGATTCCCCTGCCCACTGTCTGGCTGAGGTGCTAAAGAAAGGAATAAATGCCACAGAGGGAAGCGGACACTGCACTGAGGAGGGTAGATAATCCACAAATTGGATAGTGAGCCAATGAATAAACACACATTGATTATGTTCATTTAACTACCAGTGTAACTGCCTATGGGGAGGATAGACTCGTGGAAAAAAATGGATGAGCTGGTTAATGTGGCTTATTGGCGAGACAGTTTTAACGTCATGTGGCTTTAAGAGTTCTGTTTAAAAAAAATTAATGTGGAGATTGCATTTTAATGGGTCTGAGTTCATAGGCAGCGAGTTGCAAATATGTGTCTCTAGGGGCGATTCCTACATTAGGCTCTTTGCTCTGAAATCCTCTGAGGTGGAAGAGGTAACTTATCATATTGAACATTTGTTAAGTGCCAATGGTGCTGTGCGCAGGCGCAGAGAGAGTGAGTCAAGTAGGGCACGGAGACTGCTAGGTGGAGGCTTCCGACTGCGGAGCGGATGAGACTAAGTGGATGGACTAGGCTTGGGGAAGCAGGAGCAGAGTGAAGAAAACCGTTGACGAATGAGAGGCACTGAATGAAATTGGACACCTAAAAATGATAGAAAAGGGAATGAAATGGTTCTAATGTGCTTTGAGGAGAAAATGCTCATCGATAGTGTCTAGAGGAAAAATAACATAACGAAAGAATGAGAACAGGGTTAAAGAGAAGAAACAGAAATAAAAACAGAAAAGAAGGAAAGAAGACGCAGGTTGGTTTGGTATATATTCCTCCATCACGGAAACGCATTCTGCTCTCTGCGGTTTTGCTCACCCCATTTCCCCGGGGTTGAAATTCACATTCATACTATCAATCACACTCACTTTAAGCCCTTCAAGAAATCTTTACAGGATCCCTCCACTTCACCAAGTTCTCTCAGCTGATTATATCTTTGGGTAATATTTTATGAATCATTGTGAAAGTATTTTACTCTTGCATTAAAACATTATCATTTTCCCCAAGTGCTTTATAAGTTCCTTCGAGCATAGGATCTAAAATTTATCCTATTCCTCATAAGTCGTAGTGCCACTGATACATCAATGGTGCAAAGTGGATGGTCATTCATTGTACTTAATTTTAAATTCATACCTTATGCAAATGAGGCTTCTGCACACCTCTCAAATGCTAAGTCCCTTTGGACCTATCCTTATTTGCCGTCTGCTAGAGAGTCTACAGGAGTCGCCGACTCATGCAAACCGTGAATGCACTCCCTGACAGGTTAAAGTCTACCCAGAGGCATCTCAAAAGAAACACCTGGTGACTTACTTTTGAAAAATCAAACACAGAAAATCTTCTGGAGGACAGTTCTCTACCATACACAAGCTCATGTTGAATCAGAGTCAACACAACAGTAATTGGAACTGGTAGTATCTACTCCCTTGCATAGTCACTACCATCTTCTCTTCCCCTGTATTCAGTCCTAGAGTGAGTCAGAGAGAAGGTCCTCTGCTCCCATCTTTGCCATACTTCTAAGCAAAGAAATCATGTCTCAGGAATCTTCAGGACTCTCTTCCAAGCTGAGAGGAGCTACTATTTCATTAAAAACACTGTGGACCACCTTCTTCTTAAATCAAGAGTTGCTGTCGACTACCTTTTCATGGTTTTCCTGTTTCTGGCCTTATCCTTGACCCTTCTCTTTCTGTTTTTGCCCAAGATCTTTAAATTACCAATCAATGTGGGATATCTTTCTTGGTTCTAACTTTTCAAGACATCTCTGCCCAAACCACCCCTTTGCCACCTTTTGCTGCCCTCATAAGTAAGTGGTTTTCACCCTGGTACCTCTCTCGAGAAACGCAGAGCCCAGCATTTATCTGGAGAAAGATAAGGAAGAACTTGGGTAACATTACTCACTTGAGCCAGAGGAACCAGGTCATGATCTTATAGTACCTCCACTGTCTTACATGGGGTCCTAGAAAACGCAAAGCCAAGATCTACCCCTTTCCTTTAAAAGATCTCATGTGCTTCCAGAGCATGGAAAACACTGGCCTTCCTTTATTCCTCACATTTTCCTTTCCGTGAGTACTTCTAAAACCTTGAGTTCCTTTACACTTAGCTTGAAAGCAGTCCTTTCAGCCCTTTTGAAAAGTTCAAAGTAGTTTTATACCTTTAATCTCATTTGATCTTTACAATATCCCTGTGAGGTAGGTAGGGTGGGCATTGTTAAATCCATTTAAATAATGAGCAAAAGAGACCCAGGAAAATGAAGTGTCTTGTCCAATGTCCCCTGAGAAAAGACTCCTATCTCCTGACCCTACATCAGTGCTTTTTCATCATTCTGGAGACCCAAGTGACTTGGTTATTCTCATCTCCCACTCTCTTGAGTCCTGGTTCCGACAGAAGGAGAGGAAAGAGAGAGAGGGCAGGCACGTATGGGGGGAATGAAGAAAGGAAGAAAATACAGAAGGGGAAAATGCTTATGTGACTTACATATCAATAGCTACTCATTAGTGAGGGAGAGGTCAGGGCACCTGCCGATAATGATGTCTGCATTATGGTACTTAATGGAAATGGTGCAGTATATGCCCCCATCAAAAACCAATCTGCCCGAGAGACACCCAGGCCCAGCACAGCAAGAATGAAATCCCTGCTGGGGCAGCTCCTGGAACTGCATCCAAAGCCATTAGTATCAGAAGGCCCAGGTTATGCTTCCAGCGGACCCTGCTGATTCAGACAGTGCACAGACTCCAGCCAGGTGGGGATGGGAAGCTCCGGTCTGGAGTCTGGTTGCTTAGCTAGATTTTCCTAGCTTAGGATGTTCACTGAGCTTCTCGGAGGGTCTATGGAAAAGGAAACATGGGACTCTCCTGTGATTCCAGTTCGAAAGGGATGTTGGGGATCAAAGTCCTGACGATTTCATAAGGTGCAGTTAAATGTTCGGTTCTAAACACAATCATGAGTGGTCACAGTCAGAAATCATCACGTCTGTCTCCCTTTTCTGTGTCTAGCTTGTTCCTGACTCCAGTAAGGGCACACTGACCTCCAGGCTTTGAGACCCACCAGTTGCAACATCTCGAGTGGTCATTGCTAAGGTAGCGCAGCAATTGGACTGCTCCAGAAAAGAGCATTGGGTTGGGAAATTGGACAAATAGACCTTGAACCTAACATTGTGCTAGATTGCTATGTGACCTAAGCTGAGGCTTGCCCCCCCCCCCTTGTGTTAATTTGATAAGGAATTATGAATACTTGGTCAATAAGTAGCTGGGAGACAAGTTCATGGGTGGTCAGAGTAGACATACACAATAGTAGGCACTCTAGAAGAGAGAACTGCTCTTTTCCCTCGCTGGGGCTGTTAGGTGTCTTTGAATTGCTTTTGAATCATCGTGATTCCATGTATAAGAGAACACAATCTGCCCAGGCCCCACGCTGACATCAGCAATGACATCCCTTGTTCCACATCCTCTTCTGAACTTGCTTGAACTGCTGCTAGTTCCTAGGAAGGTGATGCTGTAATTCCGCGCCCCCCCCCACCCCCAACCCGGTGCTGCTGTAATTTTAAAAAATATCTTTCATGCAGTCTTACTTGTGCATGAGATTAATAACATTGCTTGATAATTTTCTCATTCTGTTAAGTCATTTTTCTTTGGGATGGGTAAATATGGACCTCTTTCAGTAAGCTGACCAGGGAACTATTGTCCAAATTTCTTGATACAAATGAGCAAACTTTTTCTTTTGCTCTGTATCCTCTGGTGGAAAGAGCATTATTGATAGCCCATCACTGCATGTAGTCTTGCCTTCCACCAATCCTTTCAGGACAGTTTGAATGTCTTTCTTCAATACCACTGGTCATCATCATATGCCATCTCGTGAAATAACAACATTGACCAATATTTTTTGGTACCATGACTCTTTATGTTCCTTCCATCTTTTTGTGCTCCCTACATCATTCATTTTTGTCAACAGAATCTTTAATGTTGCAACTTGAGCATTTTTTTCCATTAATTTTTTTAGCTTCAGAACAGATGTGTGCTTGCCCCTTTAAGTTCCATAACCCACGATTTATCACAGTAAATCAAAATACTTTATTTTGCCTTCTTGAGCTGTTCTTAGAAATTTGTTATAGTTCAACTCCTGTACTTCATTTCTTCCACCCTCTTCAATTACTCTAAGTTCAAGAAAATGTTTCAGCTCAGCATTCATTTTGATCTTTTATTTTTTGTCTTTAAATGACCTAATGATTTCTTCATATATGATGCTATTGTCATTCCACAATTGGTGGTCTATGGTCGTTAGTGTTCATTGGATCAAATATATTCTAGAAGTGGTCTCATAGAATTGTATAATATATAAACTAAATGTCAACTAAACTGTTAAAATTTAAAATAAACAAAATCAGGTGGTACAGACTTAAGGCTTTGCTGAGATAGACTTTGGCAACATTGACTTGTTTTAGTTTTCTGCAGCTTCAACGAGACCTTGCAGATGAAGAATTTATGATCCATTCCACAGTTGGTCCCTGACTTTGTTTTGACTGATGATATTGATCTTCCCTATCACCACTTTCCCCAAGTGTAAGGGATTTGATCTCTAAGTATTTAATTCAGAGATGTTCATTTGGAGTCATTATTTATTTGAAAAACATTGCATGAATCAGATCTGATGAAATTTTGATCTGATGAAATTTTATCATGTCATCTCTACCATTATTTCTATCAACGAGGTTGCATTTCTCAGCTTTGATTCCTCTTTTGTGCTTCCAATTGCTTTGTTCTAAATAACCAGTAATTACCAATGAATTCTGTTTGAAAATTGTAGAATTTGGTAAACTCTTCCATTTCTTTGTCTTCTGGGTGTGCAAATTTCAATAACTGTCTTAACTGGTCTTCCTTGTAGATGTTTGGCTGTTATTCTGACACTGTGATGTTATTGCACTTCAGGAAAGATCATAATGTGTTCTTTTTGGTGAGAAATGGATGCCATTTTTCTTCAATTTGTCATGCTGGGCATAATAGATGGTATTTGTCTGATTTTAAATGGTCATTTCCTGTCTACTTCAGTTCAGCAGTGTCTAGCATGTTGATCTTTTGCATTTCATTTTTGATGATTTTCAATTATACTAGGTCCATATGGCCCATATTCCAGTTAGTAATAGATATTTGCAGCTCTTTCATCTCATTTTGAATCATGCAACATCACATATGAAAGTCCTGAAAGCTTTAATTCATGTGTGTCTTTAAGGCGTGCCCTACTTACTGGAGACAGCTCTGCCCCAGTTATATTTTGAGCATCTTGTAATCTAAGGGATGTATATACCAACCTCGTATCTGACAATGATGACTTCTCGTCATAAACTTTTCAGGGGTAATATTTTCAGAAGCAGATTGCCAGATCCTCATTTTCAACCTCTTTTAGTCTGGAAACACTACTGAAATCTATCCATCAAGGATAATTTTGCTAATATTTGAAATACAGCCGGCACAGTTTCTAGCATTATAGCAACATGCAAGCTATAACAGTGCAATGAGCTGAGAGATGACTGGTGACCTTTCTCTAGTTCAGGGAATTTTTTGTTTCTCCTAAGGCAGCAATGCCAACTGGTACCCGAGAGACTACCTGGGAAGTAGCAAACCCAGCACAGTAGGTTTTCTCTTGGGGTCTTGTCTTAGTTCTCTAGTGCTGTTATTATAGAAACACTGCACATAGCTAGCTTTCACAAACAGAATTTTTTTTCACAGTTTAAGAGGCTAAAAGTGTGAATTCATGGGGCAAGCATTGAAAGTCTCTCTCTCTCTCTCTCCTTCCCTTCCTCCCTCTCTCCCTCTCTTTCTCAGGTCTGTTGACTCTTGCCTTTTACTTTTTGATTTTGCATGAGCTTCATCTGGCTAAACATTTCTCTTTCTCCATTTCTACTTCTTTCTTTCTTATTTTACTCCTCTCATCCCTCAAAAGAGATTAATTCAAGATATACCCTACACTAATACTATTTCATGAACATAAAAGAAAAACTCTATTCCCCAGTAGAATTATAGCTGAGTATAGTAGGATTTATAACACATATTGTGGGGCACCCAGTTCAATCTATAACAATCACTAATATGTGTTTCTCAAAGGCCTTTCCCTCTCTCATCTACAAGTGATGGTGCCAAATTAATCACCTTTGGAAAACCTCAGCACACTAAATTACCCTTCTAGTTGTGTAGAGCATGTATCTGTACATTCCAGAAAGAATTTGCATTTGGGGCCATTTAAGGATGCATTTCAAATGGAAATAAGCTATAGAATGAAAAAAGATGACATTCCATCTCCTTATGGCCCAATTCTATCTTTGTGCCTTCAATACCATCAAAAAGCTATCTCTGGAAAGACTTATCATCACTTCACCTACTTGTTTTGAGTCTTATTTGCACAGGTGAAATCTTATTACTTCATTTACAAGTAGGTCTGGAACTGTGCTGTCCAATTTGGTAACCACTGGTTAAATGTGACTCTTTACTCAAAATTTATTAAAAAAATACAAATTTAGGACTGAGCCCCGGTGGTGTAATGGTTGTGTGCCTGACTGTGGCCCACTGGGTTGGGGGTTGAAATCTGGCAGCAGCTCTCCAGGAGCAAGGCTGGGCCTCCTACTCCCACCAGAGGGCAGTGATGCCAAAAACAAATAAATAAAAAATACAAATCTAAAGATTAGTTTCTCAATTACATTTGACATACTCAATGGCCACATGACTAATGACCACAACATTGGACAATGTGAATGTAGAACATTTCCATGATCAAAGATTGTTCTCTTAGATAGGTATGTCCAGAAAGATTGCTTTGATATTTGTTCAGAAGAAGTGAGGTCCAAAGAGGGGGAAGAATACAAATTTATGACAGCTCTGCATTCAGAAAAAAGAAAGATCTTAGTTTGTGTTACGTCAAATCCTAACCTTTGTTCCCCCAAAGGCAATGATTTTTTCCATGATGATCCATTGAAGTGGGGATGATAGGATTTGTCTATCAGAGACCAATCCCCGGGAAAGGCCATCCATGATTCTTGGTAAAGTGGAAGGGGAGTGAAAAAGAGAAAGATTCTCAATGAGATGGATCCATACAGTGGTTGCACACAAGAACAATTGTGATGGAGATGTGGGATCGGGCAGTGGTTTTGTCGCTATGGATCAGAACCAGCAGGATGGCACCCAACAATCACAACATTGAGGGAGTTAAAGTAAGAATCACAAAAAAGATCTCATAGACACTTCTCTCCCTAATATCTGAGTGTTTTCATGGCATAGGACAATTTCAAGAAAGCAGTGTCATAAATAGCACAAGAATCTTGAACCAATAATTTTGTATCCTGAAAATTCTTTGATGTTATTGCAGGCTTGAGAACTTTCTACACAGCCTTTTTAATCTAGTAGCTCAGAAAAAGAAATAATATCCCAACAAAACATCGGGGCCCACATTCCTTCAAAGAAAAGGTGTTACTTTAAGGCAGTGGTTCTCAACCTTCCTAAGGCTGTGACTCTTTAAGACAGGTCCTCATGTTGTGGTGACCCCCTTTCCCCCAACCATAAATTTATTGTCATTGCTACTTCATACTGTAACTTTGTTACTGTTATAAATTGGGTGACCCCTTTTTGACTCCCAAAGGGGTCATGATCCACAGGTTGAGAAACGCTGCTTTAAGGCTTTACACGGCCTCTTTTTCTTGGCATTTAGGCTATGAATCTTCCTCTTACAGAGTTGTTTTATCTTACAGAATCATAGATTAATCTAGAGATGACTCTTTCCTAATTATGTGTCCAAAGCAAGTACATCGGACAATATTTTTTGATCTATAATATTTTCATTGATGATTTTTTGGAGCTTTTAAGACTTTCTTTTCAAGTCTAGCTTTGTTTAGAAGTTCAGATGAAACCTGTTTACCATAGGCATTTGTTGACCTGTTGATATTTGAAATACCTGTTATGGACCTTCAAGTGTTATAGCAATGTATGTGACAGTTTCGTAAAACAAATTGGCTAACAGAGCATGGTTCAATGACTAAAGGCAGTAGAACACCATAAGGTCAACCAAATTTGTGAAAGGATAAATCTTGAAGACATAAATAAGCAAAAACTTATGCCATTTAATGAGTGCTGCGTTGGAATCATAGTTATGCATGCATTAGGCTGCTATCTGCATGATCAGTACTTTGAAACCAGTAGCCACTTTGAAGGAGAAAGATGAGGCTTTAAACTTCTGTAAAGATTTACAGGCTCAGAAGAGCAGTTATACTCCCTGCTAGAGCCTCATGATAAGTTGTGAGCAGAGTGGAATACCAGACAACCTTTGGATTTCACCCTTGTAAATGGACACACATCCTAGTCTCTTGAATAGTAACCAGTATGCAATGAAGACAATAACCATTTTTAGTGGTTGACTTTGGCTCCAGTTCTGTACGGACAAAGGGCACATGGGACCCTTCCTGGAGATAATATCATGAATGCTTTTGTCCACGTGGCTTTGGGCACAAATAAGACAATTTCACTGAAATGGCATATTACTAAACTGCTTTGAATGAAGGATACAAATAGGTCATCATGGAGCACAATCTGTAGTAGAATTAGAAGGCCATTGCAAGATTCGCCAAAATTGATAGTGATACAATTGGCACCTTCTCAGCTTTATACTGATTAGAAAGCCGAAACATGAAACACTCCTACAATAGACTTAATAAGCCCCTGAGCTGCATCTGTATGCATAACTTGCAGAGTTCTTTTGCAGGTTATCTTCCTTTCCTAAATGTGCTTTTCATTAAATGTACATCCCATTACTTTCTACCCTATGTCTTCCAGTAACTATCCTTCCTTCTTTCTTTTACTCTTAGATATACATTTCCTCGCCTTGTTTCTCATCTTCTATGAGCTAGTTCTGGCCTGTGGATTGTGGGAGAAGGTAATATATGCAATGACCAGAATTGACCTATAGAGGGAGGGTTTCAACGTTAGGTTGGCTCAGTCAGAGCCTCTGGCAGGGTTATCAGACATGGGAATGCTTTCCAGGATAGGCAAATTGCAGTCAGGGAGGCAACAAAGGAAAGTCACTGCCATCAAGGAGTCAGTGCTGACCCCTGTCGGGGTCTGTAGACTGTAACTATTTATGGGCATAAAAGGTCCAGTCTTTCTCCTGAGGAGCTGCTGGTGGTTTCGAAGTGCCAACCATGCAGAACAATGCCCAACTCCTAATCACGACACCACCAGGGCTCCACACTGTGCATCAAATCTGATGACAACTTGAAAATTAGCAAGGAGGTATATATTTCATCAGTCACCAGTATTCGGGGATCTTGAGAGCAGACTAAGCTGGTGGCCAGAAATAAGTTAAAGTAAATGGTTCAAGATTAGGTGTGGCTCCTGCATGTTAGAGGTTTGTTGTGTGTTGGTTTTATGTGGGGTCAGTGAGCCTGGTGACTTCAAGAAACCCACGTATCAGGAAGGAATCTGAGCCAATCAATCAATAACCCCCGTTACATTTCAGTCAGGTTAAGAAACTTATAGCATTCGTTTGTGACTAAAATATTTTCATTTAAAAACATGCTTCAAAAATTTAACTGATCAGGCTAAAATCATTTACAACTTTCAGTCAGGATATAGCACAATTTTCACTGAAAAAATGTAAGTCACATATAACAATATGCTTAAAAGAAAATGCAAGTGTTTGACAAAGTATACTATAATGCATATTTGCCAAAAAAAATAGAATCTCTGGATTTGATTGCTAAGCTGGAAACTAATTCAAAATAAGATTTGGGGCAAATCATTAATCTTTGTTTTTGTTTCCTCATCAAAACAAATGAAAAATTGATAGTCATTTCTAACTCTGTCTCTGAGGCTAAGATACTACCTTTCATAATTGTACATGTGGAGTAAGAGAGAAGTAGAAGGAAAATATTTGCATTGCTGACTATACATTTTGGTTGACTCTGGGCACCGATTCTCGCCCATTCAAAACTGTTCTTGACCCTACTGACCCACGCAGCTCATAAATGGGACTTACACTGAAGTTATTACACAGTTTCTCCTGAGATACCTGGGAGAATCCAAAGACCACAGCCTTTTGCCATAGACAGTAATGGCTTCAGAGGCCTGTCCCTCCCCAGTTCTTTGAATATTCAGCAAGTCATCTATCTCTCCAAGCTCCAGTCTTCTTGCCTGTGAAAGGGAGATAATACTCTCCTTAAAAACCATTCCCCCTTTTTTTAGCCTCTTCACTAAGACATACCAAGAGAAGTCTACTTAACATCGGAATATACTCTAAATGTTTACATTTAGCGGACGAATATTTTAAATGCTGCTGTCAGGACCCGTCATGTCCACTTGGATTCACAGCAACCAGAGGTATCAGAATAACTGCTCTGAAAGTTCTGAAGGCTTCACTCGCAGCTCTGCTGGGTGGATTCAAATCATCAGCCTTTTGGGTAGCAGCCAAGTAAGTGTTCAAACATGGGGCCACTAGGGCTCCTTAACACATACATAAATACACACAATGGTTACATTTCTCAACAGTGAAGCTCTTTATGAGACTAGAAATGGTTCTCCTATCCTTTAAACTCCTATCTGCTTATATCTTCCCCTGTCACTCAACATCCCTATTACAGCTGATTCAATGAGAGTCATGTCTGTAAAGTGTCCGGACACCATAGAGAGTAGGTACTCAGTAAATGGTAGCAATTATTCTGATGATGATGGACAGAGGAAGCCTGAAGTTCACAAGGCTTGAAAAAACCCAGGTGTCGCCCTGGGGAGTGTGGCGTAGGCTATTTGCCATGTCCTTGTCTCTTTGACGGTTTCCTTTGGCTCTCTTACTCTCTTTCTGCCATCAAGTGGATTTCAACAATAGGGCTCCAACAGAACACAGCGTATCTGTTTCATTGGCTTTCAATCTTTACAGGAGCAGACGACCGTATCTTTCGCGAGCCTGACTGGGTGGGTATGTTTGAACCATTAGCCTTTCAGTTAGCAGCTCGGTGCATGGTCCAGCTATGTCACCAGGCCTCCTTGGTTAAATCTTAAGTAGCCAAAAGGAGAAAAAAAAAATCACCCCTCCACCAGTCCCTCAGTTTGGATCTTAAGCTCTCTGGCTGTGGAGTCAGCCAGCCCTGGGAGAGCCACTTGAGCCTTTATGAATGAGAGCTGTGAATCCCTCCTGCTTCTTGGCATTTATTTACTGTGGATTATTTATTGGGGAAATATGAGATGGATGGTTAGGGAAGGCGAGAACAAACAAACTTACCTTTCTCGCCTGCCTTAACGTGTTTGAGTTCCTACTTGTATGCTCTGAAATGTCTATAATTTACTTTTCAGTTTTGCAATGTTTATGGCTTTTATGTCATTTGAAGGTTATTTATAACAATTATATAAGGAAGCAAAGTGCCATAAACTGAAGTAATTTACTGTAAAATATCTGAAATGCTAAAATATCAAACGGTGCATTACTGTAGTGCTAGCACTTCTCTTGGAAAAAGAGAAAAAGGGGAGGGGGATCTAAAAATATAGCCTATACCCCATCAGCCAGTCTGTTAACGTTGATCTTGCAGAGATTTATAAACTCTGGAGCAACTGGCAAGTATTAATTTAATTGCTTTGAAGGAGGGGTTGTGAGTAGAGGCAACATGGCTTCCTGTGACAGTGTTTGTTCACTTTAATGGATTAAATAGGAGAAAAAGAATCCAAGATGAAGATGAGCCATGGGCTACCAAGGGATTGGGACTACTGTGCCCCCCATTCAATGGAGGTGTACTGAATCAAGATGATGGATCATTTTATGGATCTTAGTAAAGGCAGCAAGGACGGCATTACACACTGCAAATTCAAGTTTTGTTTGCTATTTTAGAAAAGCCTAAGTAATGCGAGGACATCTAATCAGGGAAAATTAAGAAGTGACTGGTAGTTATCCCAAGACAGGTAAGACACTCCAATACAACAAGGCCCAGTAAGACAATTTATATCATCCATCTATCCATCCCTTTATTTAGCAAATATTGAATATTTGCTATGTGTCAGGTGTGAAAAATACAATGGTGAACAAGATAGTTGTAGCCTTCTGGGTATTTAAAGTCTGATGATTCAAACTTAAAAACTCTTGAGATGTGTTCATTGTAAGGCTGATAAGCTAGCAGATTCCATTCCAAGATTGGAACCAGTTTGTTTAATCAAGCATCCAACTCAATTGAAACAGTGCTGTGGGATCATGCAGCTGATGCTTCTGCCAGAACATGGCATGGCTGCGGGTCTTCTCTCTGAGTCTGCCTTGGATTCAAGCATTGTAAATGATGATCACTTCTCAATCCATTGACCCTTGCCGCCTTCTTTTTCTCCATTCAGTAAGGCAAGGCACTGCTAACAGGACAACGGGATGGTTGCCATGTAATAGAGTAGCCACAAAGACACTAATGAATTTCAGCTGTCTGACTTCCATGCAATCCAGGGCACATGGACACTAGGAATTAGTTCTCAGATGTAAGATCTTAACTGGAGCACTGGTATTATGGAGAACTAGAGGTTCTCTTAATTGACAAAGGAAGGGCTTAATTGATAGATGGGAAGGTTTGGCACTACATAGAAACAATTTAGAACCTTGCATACTGGATATATCTGTTGAATGATGAGATGGGAAGCTCTTCTGCCTACAATTACCTCCTTCCTCTGGTGCCAGACTATCTACAACTTCTCCATTGTTTCTGAATTCTTTGCAATAGCCTTAGTTTTCTTTTTATAGGCATTTTTAAATGTTTGTTTTAAGAATAGAAACCTTTATTGAAATACACTCAAAGTCAGCTCAAAAATGATGTGTTTTGCTTAATGAATTATACCAAAGTTAACATACCCATTTAACCACCATGTGAATTGAGAAACAGAACATATTCCAGAAACCTTCTTTAGCTCTCTCCTGTAATTGCTTCACTTCTTTCCTAGAGATAATTTTTATCATCTTTTCAATATATTATATTCTCTTGCTTGGTCTCCTTGGCTTTATGTTTTTTTTTTTTAATTTGTAAAATCAGTTTTGACCACTATGCCATCTTCAACTGCCCACTGATCTCTAAGTCAACCACAAAAATGATTGACAATAACAACACACTTGAATCTGTTGAGTATTTCAAGGACCGAGAAACATCAGATCAAGAAGGCTATTAAGAAGCTCTATAATATGGATGCAGTCAAGTCAACAACTTAGTAAGTCCTGATGGAGAGAAGAGGCATCTGTTTCACTGACTCTTGATTACCAGGTTTTGAATGGTGCCAAAAAATTAGGATGGTTTAGACTGAATCCAGCTGGCTAATTCAAAGCATAAATATATTCAGCTCCCCAAAGTAAGAGTAGCATGGATAAATATACTACAGTATAGTTTTATAATGGGTGAAATGGCTCTGTGGTTGAAAATGAAAAATGGCACAGTGAATTTTCACCTTCCATATATGAGGCCCAGGTTGGATTCAAAACCAATTCACCTTATCTATGGCTGCTACTCACCTGTCAGTGGAGACGCACATTTTGCTGTGAAGCAGGACAGGATTCAACAGTGTCAAGACTGCAAAACCTGGCAAGCTATGTCTTTAAACTCAGGGTAAGTTCTGTGGTTCATGAGGTCGGGTTCCATTGTTCATAGGATGACCATGAGGCAGAGATCAGCTCAAGGATAGGAAATGACAAAAACAACATGGAGAATAACCTGTCTAGATTTTCCTTTTCACCCACCCACATGCATTTCAGATGGATGTATATGCAAAGACATGGGATTGCTGGATTGTAAGGTATGGGTATGTTCAGCCTCCTTGCATACTGCTAAACATTTACCTAACCTTTAATCTGGCAAGCCATTCCGCCAAGTTTTCCTAAATGATTCCTAAAGGTTTCATTTTCACCAACAATGGATGAGACCTATTGTTGTTAGAGACTTCTGGTTGCTTCATATATTTATAGTAGTAGGTATTTTCATTCTTTACATTTTTAATCATTATAGAGAGCATGTGTAGGTATCTCCTTGTATTTGTTTTTGTTGCTTACAAACATCAACGTACACATCAAATGTGTACCCATTTCAAATATCTGGTTGAAAACTGTATGCTTCTTAGGAACCATCACCATAATCAAATTTCCCCAGAATGCTCCCTCATGCTGTGCTCATATCTCCTCTAGCTCCCCACCCATCCCTTCTGCACCTTGCCCAAGACTACCACTGCTCTGACTTGTGTCACCATGGGTTAGTTTACACAAAGCCTAATAAAAATGAAATAATTATAGCAGAATGCACACTTGTGTCTGGCTTCTTTCACTCAGCTCAGTATTTTTTAAGACCCATCCATGTTGTTCCTAAAGGTCTCAACACTGTGCAGCTTTTTTTACTGTAGTTTTCAATATTTGCTCACCCATCGAAAGAAATCTGGATTCTTGTAGGTGATTACGTGTCAAGCTATTTAAAATATTTGTGCTCAAGACTTTCTGGAGCATATGTTTTCATTTGTCTTTGATACATATCTAAGAATGGAATTATTGAAGTGTGGGTAGGTACAGGTTGAAATTCATATAAATTTAAAGACAGTTTTCCAAACTGCTTGTGCCATTTCACATTTTATCAACAATGGGTGTCTCAGTTGCTGCCCATCCTCATCACCTCTGAGTTCTGTGAATTTAGCTAGTCTGGTAGACAGTAAGTCTTAGATGCTGGTGATCTTATTTTCCATGTTTATAATGCCCAATAGATTATGTTTTAAAATATCTTTTTTCTCATTTTGATATTCTCTTTTGTGACATGTCTACTTGTGTTTTCCCATTTTTCAATTTGGGATGGCCTATTGAATTTTACTTATTGAACGTTAGTAGTCATTTGTACATCTTGGAGCCTGAGTGGTGCAAGTGGTTTTTGCTCAAATACTTACTGAAAGGTTGTTGGTTTGAGGCTACCCGTGGTGCTATTGGGACTACACTTCTTTCAAGACAGATTTGTTTTGGTAAAAGTACAACCAGAATGATCCTGAGAGACAGGAATAGCGAGATTTTTGTCTCATGTATTTTGGACATGTCAGGAGAGATCAGTCCTTGGAGACGGATATCATGCTTAGAAAAGCAGAAGGGTGAAAAAGAAGAAGTCCCTGGATAAGATGATTGGCATGGTGGCTGCAACAAGGCACTGAAGCATAGGAACAATTGTGGGGATGTTGCAGGATCAGACAGTGTGTCCTTCTGGTGTCCTTAAGGTCTCTACGAGTCAGAACTGAATTCAAGGACCTAACAACAAGTGTTGTAACGGAAGAAAAAAACCTGGCAATGTGCCTCTGAAAAGATTGCAGGCAAGAAAAGTCTATAGAGAAGATCTGTTCTATAAAACATGGGGTCCACATTAGCTGGAGTCAACACAATGAGAATGGGTTTGTTTTCAGTTTTCATAAGTCTTTCACACTTGTTCTTTCTCCAGAACCTCTGAAAAAATCCACCAGAACAGATGCTGAATCACTTCTGTATAAATAAGATTTTGAAGTGAATGTTTTTTTTTAATTGGAGGAATTGAACAGTCCCAATTATTCAGCAATGAAGGAGAAGAACTGATCAGTGTGGGTAGAAAGAAAAAGCAAAGTGATGTAGCACCTGAAAAACCTCAACTCATTTTGCAACACGTTTTGGAGATGGATTTGGATTTAATGGGGATGGGTGCAACATTTGGTTAAGGAAGCCTATCATTGCCCTCAGAATGGTGAGGTGCACGCACACAACTTAGAATGTCAGGCATTTAAGCAAACTGAGAATTCCCATTCCTCCCATTTTGCTGATGACAAATTTGACATCCAGAGCAAAATGAGTTGTCTAATATTAAAACATTAGAGCTAGACTCTAAAGACCTATTCTTGTTGCAAAAATTGAGAACTCTGACATTTGCTGAGCATTCTGATTGGCAATTTGTAATGTATATCATCGAAAAGAGGTCTACAGCTGCCGTCTTCAAACAATCTTCATTTGGAGTAGACAGGCAACACATACCATAGAACACTTTATGAACAAAGTAAGCCGCTTCTTTTTCCTGGGATAGGATTGGATTTTGTACAGGAAACTCAAGAACATCTTTTTCCCCCTTTCCTTTTGCATCATAATTAGTTATGATGGCCTTGGGAAAATTGTGGCTGGTTTCAAAGTTGGGGTCTCTGACTATAACGCCAAACATATTACTTTTTTCAAAGCTCAAAATATGTATTTGCCTGCTGATCTTTCAAGGCCTGCTCTGGAGGTGAATGGGACGGCACTCCAATAAGAGTGGGTGCTCAATAAACACTTACCCACTGATGGATGGATGGAGCTTGTTGAGAACAGGGGTCAGGAAAAGAAAGTGCACTAGGCTTTGACTGTCTCCCCAAGGGGTGTTAGTCTAGGAGACTCCATCCCGGAACTTACAGGAGACAACGATCTGCTGAGACAGGTCAGCACTCAGTGCATATGTCCAGCAATGCTAGCAGGTTTGCAAGAATAGCAAATACTGCTTCTGAAGAATAAGCAATAAAAATGGATATTTGTGCACCACCTTATTTTTATTAATGATCTTCATGATAAGTGCTGCTTATGGAGCAGATTCTGTTCTAGGCAGTGTTCTAGGCACTTTGTAGTTAACAAAGTGCATTCACCTGCTTTTCTCATTTTATTTGACCAGCACTCTAACTTTGGCAGGGTAAATAATAATATCTATTTAAGAGGTAAGACAACAGAGGCAATGGTTTCTCTGTAGAAATGCCATGAAACTGGGAGGCAGACAACTTGTGCTCAAGCAATAGCCCTGTAACCTTAGAACTAGCAGATACTTAAGTTTTTCTCTTCTGTAATCTCTGAACAAGGAAGTTAATATCAACAATGAGGAGGATGTAGACACTCTGGGGGTGTTGAAGAACAACAATCTAGCTGAGAGGAAATACTAAGAGATAGAGAAAGGGTGAGTGCTATTGTGGGCAAGAGGAAGGTAGAAGGAAACAAAGGAAATATATAAGAAGCAAAGCTATGGGTAGAGGTATAATAGTAGGTTTGTACATATGCTAATATATTAATACATGAAAATAGAGGTATTGCCCTATGTATATAGATTTATATGGCAATACACTGAGGTACTGGATGGACTGAGGGCCTCTGCTCAAGCCCTCCCTCAATGCAAGAACACTGTGTTCTAACAACCTGGTGCTTGGTGATGCTCACCCTCCCTGCACAATCACTGAAGGTGAAATTGGTGCATAAGAAAATGGGGTGAAGAAAGCAGATGGATGGTACCCAGATATCAAAGATATAGTGTCTGGGTTCATAAAGGCTTGAAGATAAACAAGTGGCCATCTAGCAGAAAAGTCACAGGCCCACATGGAAGAAGCACACCGTCCTATGAAACCATGAGGTGTTGAATGGATCAGGTAACAGGCATCAGAAGACCCCAAACAAACAAGACCAAAAGAGCCGTGTTGTTGAGAGTGAGGGGAGTCAGAGCAGAGACCCCAAAACCCATCTGTAGAAAATGGAATATCCACCCTCAGAAGGGGCACAAGGAAGGGATGAATCAACCAGAACACAGTCTAGCACTGATACAACACACAATATTCCTCCAGTTCCTTGAGTCTTCCTCACTCCCCCACTCCAATAAAATGACCTTTTAATACAAATTTTAAAAATCTTTGTGACAGCAGACAGCCTAGTTTTCTCTTGCAGTGACTAGTAGACTCAAATCACCATTTCACTTAGCAATCTGATGCTTAACTCACCATACCAACAGATCTCTTTCTATGACTCATAAACACACCAAACTCCCTGTCACTGAGTCAATGTACAGACTCACAATCCTTCCCTGTGGACTTGAACTGCTGAGTTTGTAAGACCGGTGCTTATCCCATGGTACCACTGGGTGTTTTGTACCTCACAGTAGATATGTATTAAACACCAATTTCCTCTCTCGATCAGTGTTCTGTGCCAAGGTTATAGCACAAATTTATGGCAAGGCTTGAGGCAAACTCACGCTGCTAATGCCTATGCATCTTACCCTCCAGATCGAATGAGAACTAAAACTGGAATTCACTGCCATGAATTTGATTTCAACCCAGAACAACCCTCCAGACAAGGACCGAGCAGCTCCCCTGAGGGCCTCGGAGGCCATCAAGCTCGAGAGGAGCAGAGAGTCCCTTTCTCTGCAGGAGCAACTGGGAGGTTTGACGGGCCATCTCGCCAGTTTATAGTCTAATACTTACCCCACTATTATTGTTGTTGTTATTAATATTTATCATCATCATTATCATTTTAGTATCTTTTATCAGTAGTTTTTTCAGTGCACATGAATAATTTTGATACTTGTGACCCAGTCTTGTATCTAGTTTCCTCCAGAAGGAAGTGATAAGAACATTAGGCCCATGCAGGCACTTTACCTATCCAGAGACAGAGAAAAGGAAAATGCCCCTGAGTACAGAAAGGAGAATAGTTTTGTCAGCTCTATTGTGGTCTACACTGCCTACACTGCCTGCCACTTTAAGTCCCTTTAAAATAGAAAGGATTATCGAAGAGATTTTTAGAAAAACACTTGCAGAAATCGCACCTATGGTGTGTTGACCTCTCTACTGGGGACAGTCCTCCCTACCAAGATGGACAGACCACCATCTCTACTCTAGAAGAGATCTCTTCAGTGCAGACTCCCGAGACTCGCAACTAGTTAATTTTCTACCCCTCCAGCTGTTCCAGGGTTTTCTCCTATGAATCCTCTAAGAGTCCATGTTTCATATGCCCTGTTTGTCTCTCCCTTGTCAAATGTGCAGCAAACCATCCTAGTGTGGGGTCACATTCTCTCAGAAACTTGCCATTGGTTGGGTCAACCTGGCATATTAGTTAGTACCACGGCACCCCAAATCAGTGGTTACTTGTGAAGTCACTGCATATAGTGGATACTATCTGGGGGAATAAATGTTTAACCCTGAGCTTTATCTCCACCATGAGAGCTTTATCTCCGCCATGAAGTGTTCTGTAAATTGTTTGATGCCTCAAAGTCTCAGTTTCCTCATCTATTGTCATGAGGATAATAATTTCTAAGACTCAGCACCTTAGGACACTTTGCAGATATTTAAACTCTCCACCAACAGACAGGCTAATTCTTGTTCTTCCACAAGATGACATTTACAAAGATTAGCCAGTGGAGCTGACTCAGCAACTATAGTTGCCAGGGCACCTGGAACTATGGAGAAATTTAAGATAATATTGGTTTTGAGACCGGTTCTTAAGAAAGTATATGATAGCAATTCCCATTCTTTCTAAAAATTATTTTATTGTGTTAGCTGAAACTTTACACAGAAAATTAGATTCCCGTCAAACAATTCCTACACAAATTGTTTAGTGACATCGATTATAATCTCCACCATCTATCAGCATCCCCACCATTTCCCCACCAATGTATCAGCATTTCCACCAAACCTGCCTTGTTTCCAGCCAGCCAGCTTCCTTGCTTTCAGTGTTAATGTGAAGTGGATCTAATCATTTCTGTATTCGTGTAAAATCTAGACAGTGCATAAGGAAGACAAAGAAAAACTGCTGCATTTCAACTATTGTGGTGACGAATAATAGTGAACAATGGACTAACAGAATCATATTTTGAAAGAAATACAGTCAGAATGTCCTTTTGATCCAAAGATGGTGAGACTTTGCCTTGTGTAATTTGTACGTGATATAAGGAGAGTCAAGTCTCTGGAGAAAAGGTATTTTGCTTGGTGTATTAGAAGGTCAGTGAAAAAGAAGAGGACCTTCCATGAAATGGATTGATACAGTGGCTACAACAATGGACTCACACATAGCAAACATTTTGAGCATAGCACAGTACTAGACAGTATTGTCAAATTCTGTTAAATTCTAAGAGCAGCAATTGACTAGATGACACCTAATAATAACAGCAGCAACCTTCTTTTGCAATGTACTGGGAATAGTGTGACTAGAATTCTTCAGAATTCAGACAACTCTTCTCTGGATGTTTGTTACAATTCCCCAATGAAATGATCTGAACTAGGACTCTCTGTATGTATGTGTGTATGCTGATATATATATATATATATATATATATATATATATACTACTGCATTTGAACTATTGTGGTGATGAATTTATATATGTGTGTATGTGTGTATATGTGTGTGTGTGTATTTTTTTGTTGTTAGGTGCCATCAAGTTTGTTCTGCCTCATGGTGGCCTTATATACAACAGAAGGAAACACTTTCTGGTCCTGTGCCAACCTCACAATTTTTTAATTTGAGCTCATTGTGGGAGACACTGTCAATTCTCCTTGTCTTCTTGGGGCTGACAGCCTCTTGGCTCACATGCTCTTTGTCTCCAGGGTTCTTGGACTTCCCGCCTCCTGCCATACCCCCAAGTTCCACATGCATAGGTGCTCTTTCCCACGTGGTTGTTTCATGCCCAGTTGTGAACCCCAGAAATAGTGTGTACCCTTTTGAGACTATTACACCTGACACTTGTCTTGTCCTTCATAAGAACTCACTTGGATTCCATATCTTCTAAATTTTCTAAATTCCTGGAGTACAATTTTTCATAATGTCTCCTTCGGCCCTCTTGCTCTGTCAGATTTTCTGTAAGGTTTCTCCATTACATTTCTTATTGGGGTATTTGCGTCTATTACATTTATTTATCTATTTCCACTTGGCCATTGTTTTGTCAATTTTATTGATCATCTCAAGCAACCAACTTTCAATGTCATGATTATTTCTTTTTTGATTCTATTTTCTCTTTCCTTCATTCTTCATCTCTTTTGTTTTTTCCTCATGCTGATTATGTACTGTCTGGGCTGACTCCTGTTTTATCAAGTTGTTGAGTTAAGCTATTGATTTCGAAGCTTTCTTCTCTATAGATTTTCCTCTAAAAAATGGTTTTTGTGGTGGTCCAGGAGGTTCTTATGTTACCTTCATGCTCATTGGATTAAAAAAATGATTTAATTTTTAATTTCTTCTATAACTCAGTTTCCCTCTATTTAATTTTTTTCACCGATTTTCCTGTTATTGAGTTTCAGTTTTATGGTCAGAGTAAGAACCCCAATAGATCAGCAGTTAAACTCTCAACTGCTGATCAAGAGATCAATGATTTTTAACCCAACAGCTATTTTGTGGGAGAAAGATGTGCAGTCTGCTTCTATAAAGATTACAGCCTTAGAAACCCTGTGGTTCAATTCTGCTTTGTCTTATAGGGTCATTATGAATAAGAATAGAATCAATAGTAATGGGCTTGAAATTGTTTTTGAATGGTCAGAGATGTTTAGTGTTTATTTATGTTTGTGAATATATTAAGGCTTACTTTGAAATATGACCCATTGTATGAGTGATGGTTTATGAACATTAGAAAAGAATGTGTACTGTAATACTATTTGGTTATATGCGCTGTACATTTCTTTCAGGCCAAGTTGATTCATTATGCTATTAAGATCCTCTATATCTTCATTTTTTCTAGCTATTCTGTCCATCATTATAATGTGCAAAAGTCTTCTACTATTATTATAAAATGGCCTTTTTCTTTTACATTCTGTCAGAGTTTTAAAAAATAAAATTTGGAACTCTGTAAATGGGTGTACACTTTTTTTATTAGTCTCCTTTTGTGTTGACACTAATCATTATGCAATGTCTTTGTCTCATAATATATTTTGACTTAGAGTCTATTTTATCTAGTATTATTACTGCTATTTTTAGTCCTTTGGTCACTGTTTGCATGATACATTTTTCCTCCAAATGTTGATTTTAAACATGTATGTCTTTGTATCTTAGTCGTGGCTCTAGTAGACAGCATATAAATGGGACATTTTAAAAATCCATTGTACTCTTTCTTGACTGGTGCATATAATCCATTTATATTCAGGGTGATTAATGATAGGCATGAATTCAATGCTACAATTTTATTATAGTTCAATTTTTGTGGAATTTTTAAATTTTTTCTTTTATTTATTTTGTTCTGTAGATGTATAAATTTTCTTTGTGAAGTTGACCTTAAATTGATACTAGTCTCATATCTTGGAAACACTTTGACTTTTTCTTGAAATGACAATGCTGTAATTATAACTTTTATTCCCTGCTTTTGTTTAGAAGTGGTTATGTCTCATACCTTAACACCTCTGGTTCCGTATAGTCAGTTTGGTAGTTCTGTTTTCCTGTTGAAAACGCTTTGTCAGGGTTTATATCTATCAGGCATCTTGAACTCAAATTGTGGTTGGATGACATTGGTTCTCTATTTGATGGAATCACTTCTATATTGTCAGTATGGCTAGTTGAAGTTTTACAACTTAATATCTGTTTATCTGAGATTATCTTAGTTTCATCATTGTTCTGGAGAAACAATATTGCTGGCTTTATGCTTCTAGGTTCATAATTATTTTCAATCAAATTTCATATATGTCATCCATTGCTTTCTTATATACATAGTTTCTGAGAAGATATGAACACATAGTCTTCTTGATGCCCCTTTGTAAGTGGTATTTCACTTTTTTATGAACTGGTTTCAAGATATTTTCTTTGTCTTTGGTTTTAAAAACACTTGATTATAATATGCCTTCATAATTTCTTCTGAGGCCTATCTTGTTTGAGATTTGTTGATCATTTGAAATGGAAAGTGTCTCATCTTTTGTGCTATTTGGTACATTTTATGCCAATACATCTTTAAAAGTTCTCTTTGCAGTTCTTTTCCTGTTAGACATTATGATTATGCACAAAGTGTTTCTCTTGATGGTGCCCCATGATAACTTTTAGGGTTTATTTTTCTTTTCATTTATCATATTTTCCCTTAAACAAATAAGTATCAAAGAAGTTATCTTGTATCTCACTCATTATTCCATTCTTTGCTTCAGTTGTACACCTGTCTTTCCACTTTGCTATCTATGTTTGAATTCTATTTTTGTTATGCGTGATCTAAAATTTACATTACTGTGTGCCATTTTGTCCTTTTTTTCTCCATTTAATGCTGTTTTTATTTATTTTCATCCTATCTTCCAAATACATAACATGCAGTATTAAATAGAGTGAGGAACATTTCCATTGGTACCTTTATAGAGTCGGAAGAAATGATAAGGCATTGTTACACTGTTGATACATTCTTTGATTATTAATAGGCATCCATAAAAACCTTAATCAGGTAATATTATAATATTTCAAATTTCCAGCTCTCAGAACAAACTGATAAATTGCTGCATACCATTTTGTTCTACATTCTTTTAGACTTCTGTGTTTTTCTTGATCTCTTTGAAGATCTCAAGTATAAGTTTTTAAATCCATTGTCTTGTAGTTCTGTTACCATTTCTGCCCCAGGAAGGTTTGCCCTTCCATTATTTTGCTCACTTGTTTGATTCAACTTAGCTTGCATTTTCATATAATCAGTTATGTCTGCTGTCTAGCAAGCATTAATGTGTATGTGTTGCTTTGTCTTAATTTTTATCTATTAGGGCAAGTGAGTGTTCATACTTTGCTAATCTCCATTCTGTTGGGATTAGAATGCTTGCTATCTCTTATGAGATGGGTGGGATAGTGCTGTGGGATAGGTGGGCATGCATGCACATGTCTTTTCAGGTAATTGGCTTAATGAAACAGGAGTATTCCCTGACACTTTCTGGGTGACTAGGGTGGTAAGTATAGGATAGGAGACACCAGTTGTGTTTATAGTGGCTGAAGAGTAGGTGCTATTGTCTTCCAAATAGATGGAACAACTGGGATCAAAGGTGAGGAAGGGCAGGGCAGAAAAGTATATCAATTGTTTAGGTGAAGTGGGACTGGGTGGTGGGGGGAAAGGGTGGTTCATAACCCAGGATTGTAGAGGTCACTTGGATGGACTATCATGCCACTGGTCACTAAGGGGGAGTATAATTCTCTGGTCACCAAATATAGCCATCAGGGCTTTCTTCCTAGACTGTATACAGCAATTGTTATGTAGCTCTTGTCTAACTACAAGGAATGAAGCCTTTTCAGAGTCTGGTCTATTGGGGGGACCTCTAGTTGACTCTCTGTCAATCCACTAATTCATGTGCCCTGCCTACCAAGTTGGTTAGGAACCGCCACAGGGGAGTGAGCCTGACTCTGCTTTCTGGATGTTTCCACCTTGCTCTGTGATAACTAGGATTCCTGGAGCTCTTGTCTACCTTCCTATAACCCTTTATTAGGTATTATTTATGCCCTGTGCACCGTGCTTCACTCCCAGTCTGGTATCCACGGTTTCTCTGTCTTTTCATTGAGAATTCAGTGAAGTTGCCATCCTGTGTTCCTCATCTGTGATTTCTGTGCATGATATCTCAAGGGGGCCACCCTGCTCCAGGCTGGCTGGCAGGGAGGGCACCTCTAGTCTGTGACTCTCCTCGTTTGCTGCTGTTGCTCAATTTCTCCTTCCCAGAAGTGCTCAGTCGAAGTTTCCATCCTTTCACTTGATGCTGAATTGTATGATTGCCATTTGTATCTGTCTCACAGAGGTTTTCCTAGCGTTGGCTTGCGACACCTGACTAAGCCACCATCTTGGCCCATAAGACTCCAACTCTCCATCATAAAAGTAGAAACTGGTAGAAAACAACCCCTCTTTTCTCCCAGAAAATGATTAGGTAAAGCATTATCAGACCTATTCTTCTGGGTCAATTTTGATGAGAGGAAAATTAACCCCAGTGACTATATGGGGTGGTGCTGGAGGCTGAAGGACAAATCATACTCTCTATTGAACAGATAGAGGCCTCGAGGTAAGGAAAACTTCAGCCAGGTCACCTGCTAGCTCTATCGGTTTCAAATTGTGTGACCATGTCACTGTGGGCAAATGGCATCCCATACCCAACCCTGTTTTTTGATCCCTACCATGGGGTTAATGCAACCTCGCAGGACTATTGTAGAGAAGTAAATGGGAAAATATATAGCAGCTGTCTTTGTTTGACAAACCCACAGCTGACCATCTGTTTTCTGACATTATAAAAATACATTCCCCTTTTCTAGTCCTACTTCCTGAGTTCTGCTTCTGGAATCTCCTCATTGTCTTGTGTCTGGGTGCCAGGGACACCTTTAAAAAGGACATCACTCCCAGGTATCACCAACCACCTGGCTTCCAGGGAAGTGTGGTCTCAAGAGATTCAAGTTCTCTACTGTTAGGGGCCTCTTGTGTTTTCTGAGTCTCAATATTCCCACTTAGAAAAAACAAGTGCTAATTCAATGTTCTCAAACTGTCCTTCCAGCTTTGAAACTGTATGACTTGACAAAGACCCCTAAAGAAACAAACAAAAGAACAAAACAAAATCACCAACACCAACCACACAAACAACAAACCCTTAGGAACAGATAAATTCATCAAAAGAATAACCGTCAATCGGATATTAGACACAGACATTGGGGGAGAGGCAGGAAATGCTGTCACAGCTCTCATTTGTCAGATGCAATCTCTCCATCAACTTTCTCTTTCTTCCTCTGACCTCAGTTTCAATGGCAAGTGCACTAGATTTGCGAAGGCAGAAAGAATGCTTAGGAATTTAACATGCAGACTGACTCAGGCCAGTTCTGTCAAAGGTGTGTGTGTAGGGGGTGTCTATCTATTTGTCAAATGTGAGGCAGAACTCCACTCTCCTTGGTTTATGCATTCTTTAGCAATTACACAACATTTTGAGCCCTGCAGACCCTTAAGGATGGTCTTTTGAATACATGGGTAAATTTGACCTTTGTCTGGGTTGTAGTCTTTGGGGCAATGAGTTTTGATATGTATGCAGTTGGAATAATTTGGGGCAATTGTTTCATCACTTCCTTGTTGGATGGCTTTTAATAAATTATGAGATCTTTTTTGAAAACTGCAGTTGTCTCAATACCCAAATAAAACCAAGCAAAGAGAGCTGTCTACCTCCAAAGAATTGTTTATATGTTAAATCACAAAAAGGCATTTGAAATAACCTTGTTGGAGGTATAACACAGATATCTGGTACCATCATTACTGATGAATGTCAGGACAAGGGTTTGACCTTAGGGCTCATTGTAAAGCCCTGTCCTGTGGCCTTGCTCCCTTAGTGAACTGGGTCTTGTGGGAACACCTTGCGCTTTAGTGGCTGCTCAGAAGAAGCATGGGATTCTTGGGCCTGAGCTTGCTTGGGGTTGAGTCTGAGTTCTGTAGCTCCTGGGAGGAAAGATGCGTTTTGTCACCCAGGAAGCCTAATTCTGTTGTCTCTGAGTCTGAACACCTGGGTTGCTGAGTCAGAGGATATCTGTCACTTTTCATCAACCCACCCTCCCCAGGGGGCAACAGCATGTTTCAATTCGTCTCCAAGGTGGCACCTCATTGTTCTGAGCAAGTGGCTTGCTTCCTTGGGGAAGATGGCTTGATTAGAGAAAAGGAGTAGCTTTACACTCCAGATTGCATGGCCTCTTGCCCCACCTAGGCAACAGCACACATTACCTTGGGATGCTAATCAGCCCACCTACAGATGCAGGCCCAATTGCTTTGGGAGCAGGAGGAAATCAGATATCCACTGTCCCGCTCAGAAGCACAGTTCTTGGTGCCTCCTGTGGTCAACTGAACCATCATAGCACACAAGCTTGCTCAGTGGAAGGTATTCTAGTGTGCTCTGCGCCGACCAATGGGGGCTCTGACAATAGGCCTTTCAGAAAGCATCAGAAACGGCCCAACCTGCTCTCCTTATCAGTGTCAGCAGCCACATAGCTTAGACACAATGTTCACAAGACAATACGATAAAAGATAAACTTTTTAGGAAGTCACAAAAAGTGCCCTTTTCTTTCCTTTTTGAATTCAAGAGGATAGAAGTCCCCAAGAGGTGGCCAAACTCTCTCAATCTTGCTACTAGGATTGGGTGCTTAGAATATTGGCAACCTGGAATAGCTGTCTCGCCTTGGAAGAAGGTCAGGGCCTGGGTAGCCAATACAGAGGTATAATTCTTTGAGTCAACCAGGTGTTCTGATGAAGACTCTGATGCTTTTCCTGAAACACCTGTGTGACCGACCCATGGTCTTCCTCCTTGCCTGGGCTGCTTCTCTGTTGCTGAGCGATCATTGTTCTTCCTCTTTATGCTGTTGCCTAACCGAGCCTTCAGAGACAGTCCCCTAGGGCTAGCAAGGACCCACCCCTTCACCCCGCATGCTCCCTCCTTATAGTGATTATAACATTTCTGATTAATAGATGATACAGGGTTGGCAGGGTGGGTAGATTTGACTTTGGACCTGACCCTAAAATGCATCACAAGGCAGCGGAGCATATGGGAGCACAGGGTGTTAAGACACTACCCACCCCGAACATCAAAGGATGTGGGGAAATTTGCAGAAGGCCAGGGTCAACATCCCAATTTCTCTTTATTCCTATCAGCTCAATCTCTCACCACCCACTCTCTCAGCCCTGCAAACGCATGCATCCACTTTCATAACCCCAAGTCATATACCCAAGCTCTATCTCATTTAGAAAAAGAACTTTTCCTCTTTGCTCTGTATGTCCCCACCTCAAAATTAAAGACGTTGGACTTGACAGTCTGAAAGGAATTTGTGTGTCTGTGCCCTAATAGATAATGTTCCGATGACTACCACTTCTTCTATTTAAGTCTCAAAAATAAGAATTAGAAAGCACACGAATCCAGGACCAACTATTGTAAAATAAAAACCCTCCCAGTTTTTGCTTACCTAAAGTGGTTCCTTGTCAAGGGTTTCCAGAGAATATATAGATTTTTCATCCTCTAGATTCCAATAAATAGTGGCAATAGAAGTATGGACACTCAAAAATGGGACACTCAATAGTCTGGCTGGTCTTTTATTAGCTGTCTTGATTGTTTTGTAGTTACTGCCCATCTCACCATTGTTTTTCTTCAGTGAGCTGCTTGGATCTTTCACTAAGTGCCCCTTGTGTGAATTGTTCTGGAAAAAAAACAACAACCCAGATGCTGTGTGACTTCCTCCTCTTGTGCTCATCAGGACTGTTTCCACCAGCTCATAAGAGTGCACTTCAGGAAAGAGACAGGGCAGGGGATGAGAGCGAAGCTGTTATTTAGAGAGATTGATAATGTGCAATTATTTTCTACTTGTGGTACTAATGGAAGGGGAAGAAAATCCCCTCTCTGTGCTAGCCTGGAGGTGTCCAACAAACAGGAGCCAAAGTACTGAATCAAGAAATATAGCCATAATCAGAGGCAGTGCCTTGAAATGTGATGTCTGCCAGTCACCCAGTGGTATTTGTAAATTGTCTCTAATTGTCTCTGAAGCTATTGTTAGACTAGGAATGAAGACATTTATTAGAAGAAGGGAGGGTAGACAAATAACCTAAGCCTATTGACTAAAATAGATGAATTAAATTGTAGGTACAAAATTAATTATATATGAAAAAAATGGTTTGGATTATTGGAAGCAAAACTGATCTGCTCTGTACAATTTTACCCAATGTAAAAAAGGAAGTTAAAACAGGCAAACCAACATATAAATAAATTATATATAAACAATATCTTCCTTCCAGTCAAAGCAAACAAACAAAAAAAAGCCACTGTAGATTTGTACACCTTTTATCTGCTAGAATTAATACTAGCATTTTCAAAGGCGGTAAAGCTACCTGCTACTTCCACGATGGAAGCCAATGACTCATGCGCGATGAATGTTCAATGAGTCATATGTTCTGCTGGGATTGGGGCTAATGGTAAGATGAGGGACCCATTTGAAAGCATGTAATTGGTGCTAGACCATCTGGGGGTTCATGGTGAGGGAAGTGGCCAGGAGAGGGTAACGCAGCAGGTAGATGCCACGTCTGTACTACTTGCCTCCCCTGTCTGAGGCTTGTCTCCCTTTTGCCTCTCCATCGCTCCTTACCTCATTCTGCAGTCTCCGTTTTCTGTCCCCCCCAAACTGAATAGAAGGTGCAGTGTGTGGTCAGAGCAAAACTGGGTAGATAGTGCAGATGCTGAACGGAAACATCTGGAAGATTTATGAGAAACTTGGAGACGAGTCAACTGGATTTCTATTTATTGTTGAAACTGTTAAAATGCTCCTTTTATGTGAAAGCATTTCTGTTAAATGAAGGGTAGAGAGAACTGGAAGACGAGTAGCAGCAGTAAAGCGAAGGAAACAAAAGAAGGAACTGCTGAAATGGGCTTTGTTGCTATAGATATATGGAGACATGTAGTCAGGCTGATGGATGGATTGAACGGCACTTGTAGCCAAGAGCCTGAAAAGCAAAACAGGAGGCCGTGAGGGAGGGAAGGGGGCTGTTTTCAGAACACTGCCAGGAGTTCAGCGACCGAAGATAAGGTAGTTAAAAGTGAGGGCCATGTCTAGGGAGCTGCCAGAGAGAGAAAACTAAGAACAAGAAAAAATTGGAAAGGACTCTCGGCCCCCCTCCAGTTAATTTACAATGGCAAGTCCTTGTAGGTCAGCTTTAATATCTGCAGGCAGGAGGGACAGTCCAGAAGATGATAGGAAGGTCACCAGCCATTGACTGGGAAACAAGATTACCTTGCAGTGTGAATAATGCTGAGAACCAGTCTCCCACCACCCCCCATCAAACACACATGCATACAGGCACATGCACTTGCTCCTGTAGGTGGGTGAGCATGTACACACACCGACACACAATTTCAAGAAGGAACAAATATGTCACAATAGCGAGAGACACTTAGAAGTAAGCCTGTCTTGTGGCAGGTGGGAAAGATCACATAAATATTGTGTGGGACCAATAAAATGAAGGCACTCTCTAACAGGGAATGGCATAGGTTATTACATCAGGGGTGACCTGTAGTCACAGAAGGCCTATAAATTCCAGTGTTTATAGAGTTTTTCCTCATTTTGTGGCAGGTAATTAAATTGTGAGGGCACGTCTCCTAAAGCTCAAGGGCTTCTTCATAATGTCTCCAGTCCTTCAGATTGAAGGGAGAATTATGAAATCAGAAACCCGGAGGTCAGAAGTACACAAGTTCCTCTCCCTTTGGGTCTGCTATTTGTGCCCATTCTCTGAGGAAGACATTGTAAAAACTGCAAGGGACCGAAGTTGCTCTTTATCCCAACATTAGAATAACCAAGACCCAAAGGGCAGCATTTAGCCAAGGACAAAGATTGAGGCATGAGGGAAGAAGGGGACCCCAGGGAGAAGTGGGATAAGTGAGGGTTAAAATGAAAGCTTTGATAGCAAAAAAAAAAGTGTATAAATTATTGAATGAAAAACTCAACATCTCAGTGAAAGTTCACCAAAACTACAATGTTGTCAAGGCCATTCATTTCTTTGACTCAATTTGTTGCCTCTCTCAAATCATCCTTAAGACGAGGCCTGATACCTGGTAGCAGTGAGTTAGTGCCTAATCTATTTGTTAACTTATTGATTTATTCATTTATATGCCATCTATCTCTCTATGTATTTACCTGTCTAATGATCATTGAACCATTCCACTTTGGGGTTTTACCTCCTGGTCAATGACAAGTCCTACCCCTCCATGTGTGCCAGTTCTCCAGAAGCCAGTGATCACTCCCCTCCCTACTGGATAGCCCTGGGAGCACATTCCATATCACTGAGGATGAAGATGTCCTCATCCTCATCTCATGGTATGTAATGAGCATGACAGCCTAGAGATGGTCAGTCCTTAGGTACAGCTGACCCTAATCTTCCTTCAAGGCTAGGACTTCTCTGGGATGACTGACTTGTACAATTGCTTTGGAAAAAGGAAACCACTACCAGAAGGAAGGTTGAAGTAAAGCAAACATGCTAAGTGCCAGGGTCAATGAAAGGCGTTCACAGGTCCATCATATTACTGCCTTCCCTCCAGATTGTTGAAAATCAAACATTTAAAACATTTTTAAAATCAGGCAAAAAGACAGCTCAGATTTCTCAAGGTTATACATGGCTTATAAAAGATTTCAAGCCTTAGTTCCTTCTGGATCTAAAGTCCACGTTATTTTAAATAGAAACATGTTGGCATAGAACATCCCAAGGAATAAAAAGCTATTGATTTCATTTACCATGGCACCTGCTTTGAGTATGGCTTGCTGTGGGGACTTTTAGTGAAAGCGGCACTACTTTGGAAGTATCATTCTGGTTGAAATGGCATGCTATAACTCCTGAGAAACAGGCATGAGAGGTCACCTTAGGTCTGAATTCACTCACTACATAGATGAAGAAGCAATTCCAAGAGAGGTTCTTCGAACTCTAAGCCCCAATTATCTGGCTTGTGTGGTGACCACTGAATTCTATTCCCCAATATTTTCCCATATGGAATTCCAAAGTTAGTGGCTACGTTCTCAGCAATACAAAATTAAAAATAAATCATAGTCATGCATGCACATACACACTCACATGGACAGCACAAATGCCACATACACGAATTTTGCTTGTAAGTCAATTCCCACTCATAGCCATCCAACAGGACAGACTAGAATCACCCCCAGGGTGTCCAAGGCTATTCTCGTTTAGGAAGCAGACTGCCACATCTGTCTCAGATAGGGCGAAGGGTGATTTTAACTGCCCACCTCTGAGGTGACGTCAGAGCCCTTCCCTACTGTGCCATCAAGGCACCTTCTGACAAAGGAGATGTGAGTTTCATTGACTCAGGCACATCCTCTACAGATAAGGAGTACTCAGCACGTCTGGAGAAGGCTAGTTCCCAAAGGAACAAATGGGGGGTAAGCTCCCAAGACTAGGCATGACCCTAAAGAGTGATAAGAGGTGGCATGTGATGGGCAGAGATATGGGGACAGCCTAAAGACGAGTGCTGTCCCAGACTGGTAAAAAGAGAATGTTTCCACTGAATACTTGCAACACATGGTGACTCCATGTGGGTCAGCATGAAACTGTGCTTCCTTAGGTTTCCTAAAAAGGGTCCATCCCCTTTTCTAAGAGCCATTCTTGTTTTGCCATTGAAAAGAGAGAAATGAAGTCGAGGAGTGGGTCAGGCCAAAATGATGCTCTTCTGACTCCTTTTATTCCATCCAGAGGGGCCACAAATGAAGTGGCCTCTGGGGAGCTAGCCCAGGGCCTCCCATTGAATCCTCCACGGCCTTCCCTGGAAATCCAATTCCACAGGGCACCTGCCTCATCAGCAGACCTACCCACGTAGAACCTAGACATCGGTGGGGTTGATTTACGCCTTTAATACAGTGAGCTTCATTTAGGCAGTCTGGAAAACACATTTCGTAGTATAAGGCTGGAGTTTTCCTTTCCTCATCCATCCTCACTAGGCATTCATTTAGGGGGCAAGTTCTGTCATTGCTGGTTTCCCTGCTCCTTTTCAGACAGGTTCATCCTTCTGCTGTGAATAAAGTCCATCCCGAGCAAGGCTTGCCTGCGCTCATCTCATGATTGGCCCCAAGAAAACAAGAGCTTAAGAGGAAGGAGGTCTGAGATGACTGGAGAAAAGAGGATGCATGCACTATTGGATTTAAACCCTTTAAAGAAAAATGGCCTTATAGAACAGTGTAGTAAGTACCTTCTTGTCCATAGGAAAAATATAGTAATACCATATCAATGCCATATGGTTTCACTTATCCAAATAGAAACACTTAGTACACACTTGCACTTGAAATCATATAAATTTCCTTAGTTTTTTTGGCAATATTGGCAATAATGTCCATCTCACTGACAATATATTGACAGCCATATACTTTACATGACAGTGAAGTTCTTTTCTTAGCAGTGGCATTTTATTTTTTTGAGAAGAGGGGACAGGGCAATAAAGATTTTGAAGCTTTTTTTTTTAATCCCAAGAATTCTTAATCATTTTCCACTGCAGCAAACAGCAGAATGGCATCCATGATAGCTTGAGAGCATTATTATCTGCACATGTCCCTTGGGGCCTGGTTCATTTTCTTTTCATGGATTCTCCATAAGTTATACATCAAACCCTGCTCTTCATATTCTTTCAGATTTTCACTTTCAAGTGGTTATAGCTTGGGTTTGCTATGTTTTTTTTTCTTTTATGCCTCTTTTTGATTTGTTCTTAGTTCTTTTCCTACCCTCTACCCCCTACACACACACACACACACACACACACACACACACACCAGCTCCAAC